>JANAVB010027315.1:0-26758 GCA_029216955.1 Iris pallida | reverse complement strand
GCACTAGGGTAAATATCACGATCGGTGCGCCTTCTACAATACTGCCTCTATCAGCTCTTCCTTCGGCACGCATAACCGGCCGTCATGCCTCAAGGATCCATCCTCTGCTACGGTAAAGTCATCCAGCAATCCGACTAAAGCCTGGGCTCGAAGTCTGTAAAGGCTCTCATCTGTAGACTGTGCCTCCTTGATCTGCTCTATCAACCCTGACTGAATGTCTAGCGCCATCATCGGTATCACTGATCCTGGCCGAACTATCTCGATACTGAGCTTCTCCAGATCTTCTCGTAAATGTCGATCTATCATCAAATACCATGCCATCGGATGTGTCACCCCCAGTTTTTAGAAACATGAGTATTTTTGTCATTTTGCATTTTTGAATATTTTTGAAATTTATTTTATTATTTATGATATTGTTTTTGGGTTATTTGAGTCGGGTTCGAATTTCAGCTCAATCCGACTTGTAATGGGGACTCGGGTAGTTTTGACTCTAGTAAGACCCACACATTAGTTAGGCATGGCCCATATGATATTATTTTAGTTAGTGTTTTAGACTAATTATTATGGATAGGATTAGGCTTGAGTTTGTCATTATCCCTTCCACTTTCTCTCTCTTGTTCTTCCCCAATTATTTTAGAGAGGATAGGATTGAAGAATGTGAGAGTGATGAGAGTAGAGAGTGTTAGAAATAAGAATAGAAAAGGATGGGGGAGTAGGCTGCTGCCATTGGCAGCAACATATAGCAGTTTAGAACAGTAGTAGCAACTACTAGCTGCCATGAGAAGGGGGAAATGGGCAGCCACTTAGCCTCTATATTCAGCCCTATATTCAGTCTAAAAATTAGCCCATATTCAGCCCATATCACCTACATATAAGCCCCTATATCACAACCATATATCAGTCCTAAATAAGCCTATAAGCAGTCCCAAAACAACCTATTTTATCCTCCACTTGCAGCCCTACATTAGCCCTCTTAACCCCCTACAAATCAGCCATATATTGGCCCATATATAAGCCTCCAATCAGCCCTTATATTCAGCCATGGACACCCTATAGGACAGCCCATAGGCACCATTTTCAGCCCGATATCATCCCTTGGTTCACTCATTCATTCACATGTTTCATCCACCATTTCTTCATTCATCTCCTACTCATCCATTCATTAATCCTACATCATTCATCCATTCCCTCTTCACAATTTCAGTCCATCCATACTTCATTTCAATCTTCATTCATCCATACATTTCCATTCATTCTCTTCCCCATACATTCATGCATTCTATTTCATTAATTTGTCTTCCATTCATTCACTCTTTTATCCATTCATTTTCCATTCAATACATACCATTTGAACCCCATGTTGCCCCACAAATTGATTCCCTAGATGACCTATATAAACCTTAGTTAGTGCCTAGTTGAGTGGTGTCTAGTGTGGGTTGAGTGTCTAGTTAGAGGGGTTAGTTAGTGATGGTTGTGATAGTATTAGGTAGTGAGTTAGCTAAGTTAGTGTCCTACTAGGTTAGTATCCTATTGGACTAGTAGAGAGGACTAACCTAGAAACTAGGAGAGTGAACTAGGAAAGTTGGTAGAGAGTAGGGTGTGGTATCTCAATATACCATAGCATATCATGACGATATCCTAAGGTAATATTGAGATGACCAACATGATCATAAGATGGATTAGATATCCAAGAACCTAGATTTCTTGGTAGGTAAACCCTAGATAGGATAGTATCTAGCTACCCTAAGGAGCCTAGGCTAGTATCCTGAGATCTAGAGGGGTTTCCTTTGTAATGGACAAGGTATTGGTATTTACCTTGTAAGGGTAAATGTTAGGATTTTGTGTAATGTAAGGTATTGGGTTTCTGATTGCTAGATGGGATTAGAAATAGGTTGTCTTGGTAGGTAATGACTAGATGAGGATAGTTTAGACTAGTCTTGACCTCCGTTGACCAAGAGTTGACTTTTTGACTGAAAGTCAACTTTAAGTCAACACTTGACTTAGAATTGACCAAAACCAACCCAGAGTTGACCAGTTGACTGAAAATCAACTGTTAGCCAACATTTGACTTGTTTGACCTAGAGTTGACCCAGGGTTAACTCAGTATTGACCAGAGTTGACCAAAGTTGACTTTTTGACCAAAAGTCAACTGTAAGTCAACCCTTGACCCAGATTGACCTAGTTTGACTTGGATTGACTTCCTGTGTCCTTATTTGACCTTGGTTATCCTAGTGTGACTCGGTATGACCTAGTGACCTAGTTTAGCTTGGTGTGACTTAGTTTGACCTAGTTTTGACTTAGACTTGCATATCATGACTAGATTAGCTTTCTTTCATTATTAAACCATGTTTTGACTTGTAGTATCTCATCTTTAGGTCTGTGATTACTCTGAGCATTTGTTCACCCTATCAGCTCAGGACCACAGGCGAGTACAATAACTGATAGTTTTTATTGTCTTGATATCTGCTATATTCATTCAGTTATAGTGTTATACTCGATTTCCAGTCACGATAGTTCACGGACTAGTATATGTTGGATCATGACATGGGATGTTGTTCCTAGATTTTTTGTGGCATATTGGTACATTTTCTTATTCGTGTATTGGTATAGACACTAATTCCTAAGGGAACTTGCTACCCTCTTATGGAATCCCGTGTCATGACGTGTCATGTCCATATCCATTATACTATTCGGAGATGGAGGAGTTATTAGGGGTTATGTGATCAAAGCCTCTTGTCACTATTTTGCTAGCGCCATCCTTACCTCACGTAGGGTGTAGCAGATACCTCTGTGCGCTTGTTATCCAGGTTGGCCGGCATGACTTTTCGTGAGATCACCGTAGATTGTCGGGCCAAGTGGATAACCTGTCATGTCACTTACCTAAAGCCGATCACATATCGTTCTAATAATTTAAATCACATTTTATATTTATTTATCGTATATTATATCCTACTTAGTTCTACTTTTGTACTTTTTACCATGCTATGATATTCATTTACTCGCATGCTCTACATGCCTTTATGCTGTACCTTCATTTGGAGACTAAGTTCTGTTCGGGAGAAGGGTTATAACCTGGTCCTTGTTTGGTTTAAGGGTTGTGACTCGCTTTTCGAATGGTTCCCAAGTCATCCTATATCTTTGTCTTGTATTTCATTATACTGTCTCTTATAAAATTTCAATTTTAATGGAACTGCTGTTAGTGTTTGTACTTGCTTATTTTCCTGACATGATACCGTTGACATATTATAGATGTTTCTGAGGTAGGTTGCTCGACCCACTATGGGGTCGAGACAGATAGAGACTTAGGCCAAGGCTGTGCTGGTAGTTGAGCTATTAGATTTTACTTTCAGAGTAGTTAGCTTAGTTAGGCTTGCCTGGACTGTGATCCAGCTTTTGTTTTAGACTGTAGTAGCTTATATTTATATTATTTTCTGCGACTCTGTGGTGTTGTGTATAGCTTGGGCTTGTGTGGATCTTGAACTTATTTTTGTTTTCATCTATCTTATTTCCATTTCGTGCTATTTATCTTAGTTTGTATTTGTGATTGAGACCGCATTGCTATGTTACCTCCATTCGGAGTGTATATACTGTACAAGTACCTTTATACTGTTTAGTGTAGTTTTGTAGACGACCTAGACAGCGTTCTACCGTCGATTCTGCGGTGTAGGCTGGACGTAACCACGTACTCGTGTCCCTAATCAGGATACGGATCGTGACACATTTTTGTAGTGGCCCATGCAGGTCAGTGTCGCAAATAGTACGATCTCGTAATAGTGCTTGACTTAGAGTACTAATTACGAGCCTACGACTACGACATAGGATCTAGGGTATGATAGGAGTTACTCAATCACATTTTAGGAAAATTCTGATCTTTTGATTACCATGACAACTCTTCTTATATTTGAATTCAATTGTCCTTCTTTGATAATATCTTATCTTGTGCCATATTGGTCTCTTGGGTTCAATTCGTCCTCAGGATGGCGATTACTCGTTCTCAGGTAGCAGGGCATAGTGCAGTTCCAGAGAGATCCGATCTAGTAGGACCTCCACCTCCGGCTACGGGAGCAGTAGTCGAGAGAGCAGCAGTTTTAGTTCCTGTCCTTCATGCAGGAATAGCAGTCGAGAGATCAGCAACCTCAGTTCCTGCCCTTCAGACGGAAGTAGCAGCGGCAGTTCCAGGAGATCTTCTACCTCCAGCAGCGGGACCGTCCGTAGTCATTCCTGAGACTCTTCTACCGTCGCCTCCGCTACCGACTGAGGCACAACAGATGATTGCCCTTCTGCAGCAGATGTTGCAGACCCAGAGCGTACAGACAGAGGTGTTACGACAGAGCATGGAGAACTCCTACCAGCTGGTGATGGCAGTAATTGAGAGGGTTGTATCGGATATAGTTCAGGGTACCCCAGTTCAGCACCAGGGACAGGACCAGAGGCAGACTACTCCGTGCGGCTTCTACAAAAAGATAGGGCACACCTGGAAGGTTTGCAGAAAGAGGTTGGGCATGTGTCTATTCTGTAGGGCGCCCGACCACCAGCTGAGGGATTGCCATGTTCGTGGAATCCGAGGAGGCCATGACATAGTACATCAGGCACCAGCATGTGTCGACCAGCAGCAAGGTCCGGGCAAGAGGCAGGCCATCCAGTGTACTTTCTACAAGAAGATGGGGCACACACGGGGGATTTGCAGGAAGAGGCTGAGATTTTGTTTATTCTGTGGAGCTCCAGACCACCAGATGAAGAACTGTGCTGCCCATACAGCCAGACAGGCAGGCCAGGACAGAGTGCAGCTAGATAGGAAGGCCAGCAGGGGCGAGCTCTCGTCATGACAGTTAAGGACAGTCAGGCAGTAGCAGGGCAGAGTGCAGGTTCTAATATTTCGATCTCATTTCCGTATTTGCTTCCTTATAAATTATCTTGAAATTTGATTCCATCCGTTCCTTGATCGTTAGATAAAATTTTGTTCTTGGGATGTGATTCTTTTGAGATAAGTCGTATGCGCTAGGTCACCTCGAATTATGAGATTTAGAATCCTCTAGGGTCATGCTAGCAGGTTTAGTGAGGACATATAGTCGGATTATGGATGTATTTCTCGGGTGTGGGAATTTAAGGTTTTCGCTGCCAAGCATGCGGCAATGCGGAAGTTTTAAATACCATGATTCTAGAGGTATGTACCATAGTCAAGGACTCTGTGATTATCGTAGCCTTGTTAACTAGCTTGACGGAGATTCTGAGTATCATGATTCTGGACAGACGCATATGATTATCGAACTGCATGATTTTTCTGTGTTTACTTTGTTTTAGTTTTTGTAGATGAATTCTTTTAAGGTGGATAGACTTGTAGCACTAGTTTTTTTAATTGAGTGTAAATTTAAATTTTATAGTTTTAGTCATTTAATTATTGTCATTTAATTCATGCTTTGATTTTGGAGATTTTAATCATTTTTAAATTTTAAGCCATGACTTGAGATTTGGATGTTTTGCTAGTGAACCTTAGGGACTGTTTGACCTAGAGCCTGACCATGTGATTAGAATATTTTTAGTTTCATTTATGGCCCAAGGATATTTTGGTCATTGGACCTCTTTGATTTATTTTTGATATTTTACATTGGTGATTGTTGATTTGGCTTTTGATATGTGAGATTTTGTGTTGGTTTCGTGTCCATGTTGGACACGTAATAGCTTTTATTTGCAAGTGTTGTTGTGCCTTAAGAGATTTTTATTTTTGTTGAATTTTTTTTGAAAGTATTCGAGAGGGATTATTTTCTGCATGTGTTTTCTTGTGATTGCCTTGTTTTAATTTCGAGGACAAATTTTTTTTAAGGTGGATAGATTTGTCACCCCCAGTTTTTAGAAACAGGGATATTTTATTATTTTGCATTTTTGAATATTTTTTGAAATTTATTTTATTACTTATGATATTGTTTTGGGGTTATTTGAGTCGGGTTCGAATTTCAGCTCAATCCGACTTGTAACGGGGACCCGGGGTAGTTTTGACTCTAGTGGAACCCACACATTAGTTAGGCATGGCCCACATGACATTATTTTAGTTAGTGTGTTAGACTAATTATTATGGATAGGATTAGGCTTGAGTTTTTCATTATCCCTTCCACTTTCTTTCTCTTGTTCTTACCCAATTATTTTAGAGAGGATAGGATTGAGAGAATGGATTTAGAGTGAAGAGTGATGAGAGTAGAGAGTGTTAGAAAGTGAATAATAGGAATGGATGGGGGAGTAGGCTGCTGCCAATGGCAACAGCATATACCAGTTTAGAACAGCAGTAGCAGCAGCTACTAGCTGCCATGAGAAGGGGAAAATGGGCAGCCACTTAGCCTCTATATTCACCCTATATTCAGTCCAAAAATTAGCCCGTATTTAGTCCATATTACCTACATATAAGCCTCTATATCACAGCCATATATCAGTCCTAAATAAGCCTATAAGCAGTCCCAAAATAGCCCATTTTAGCCCCCACTTGCAGCCCTACATTAGCCCTCTTAACCCCCTACAAATCAGCCATATATTGGCCCATATATAAGCCTCCAAATCAGCCCTTACAATCGGCCATGAACACCCCATAGGACAGCCCATAGGCACCACATTTCAGCCCCATATCATCCCTTGGTTCACTCATTCATTCACATGTTTCATCCACCCATTTCTTCATTCATTCTCCTACTCATCCATTCATTAATCCTACATCATTCATTCATTCCCTCTTCAAAATTTTAGTCCATCCATACTTCATTTCAATCTTTATTCATCCATTCATTTCCATTCATTCTCTTCCCCATATATTTATGCATTCTATTTCATTCATTTGTCTTCCATTCATTCACTCTTTCATCCATTCATTTTCCATTCAATACATATACCATTTGAACCCCATGTTGCCCCACAAATTGATTCCCTAGATGACCTATATAAACCCTTAGTTAGTGCCTAGTTGAGTGGTGTCTAGTGTGGGTTGAGTGTCTAGTTAGAGGGGTTAGTTAGTGATGGTTGTGATAGTATTAGGTAGTGAGTTAGCTAAGTTAGTGTCCTACTAGGTTAGTATCCTATTGGACTAGTATAGAGGACTAACCTAGAAACTAGGAGAGTGTGGGAGAGTGAACTAGGAAAGTTGGTAGAGAGTAGGGTGTGGTATCTCAATATACCATAGCATATCATGACGATATCCTAAGGTAATATTGAGATGACCAACATGATCATAAGATGGATTAGATGTCTAAGAATCCTAGATTTCTTGGTAGGTAAACCCTAGATAGGATAGTATCTAGCTACCCTAAGGAGCCTAGGCTAGTATCCTGAGATCTAGAGGGGTTTCCTTTGTAATGGACAAGGTATTGGTATTTACCTTGTAAGGGTAAATGTTAGGATTTTGTGTAATGTAAGGTATTGGGTTTCTGATTGCTAGATGGGATTAGAAATAGGTTGTCTTGGTAGGTAATGACTAGATGAGGATACTTTAGACTAGTCTTGACCTCCGTTGACCAAGAGTTGACTTTTTGACTGAAAGTCAACTTTAAGTCAACACTTGACTTAGAATTGACCAAAACCAACCCAGAGTTGACCAGTTGACTGAAAATCAACTGTTAGCCAACATTTGACTTGTTTGACCTAGAGTTGACCCAGGGTTGGCTCAATGTTGATCAGAGTTGACTTTTTGACCAAAAGTCAACTGTAAGTCAACCCTTGACCTAGATTGACCTAGTTTGACTTGGATTGACTTCCTGTGACCTTATTTGACCTTGGTTATCCTAGTGTGACTCAGTATGACCTAGTGTGACCTAGTTTAGCTTGTTGTGACTTAGTTTGACCTAGTTTTGACTTAGACTTTGTGAGCCCCTGTTTTTCAAAATTTATTTAATTATTGTTAATTAGTTGTTAATGTCATATTTAGCCTTAAAATAATTTAATTTGATTTTTAGAAATTTTTCTAGAATTTTTAAATGAGTTTTAAATGAGTTTTAAATACAAAAATACCATTTTGTAATTAATTAAAATGTTTTAATATCATTTTGTAATATTTAGAATTGTTTTTATATCAATCTGCAATTTATTGAATTGTTTAGAAGTCAGTTTGCAATTAGTTATTTATTTAAAATGCGGGATGCAAATTATTATTTGCATTCAGCCACCTTAGGGATCTATTTGCAATTACCTAAATTCTAGGGACCCCAGTGTAAACCCTAATTCTACCCACCCCGGACGACCGCCACGCCGACGACGACCCGCCATTTCCGGCCGACTCTGGCCAGCTCTGTCGAAGCATGGAATTTCAGGATCAGAAAATCCTATGTGCTTAAATACTATATGCCCCATGGAGACTCGGACAAAATACTTAACAAAAATAGACATTGAGAGAGGATTTTTATTTCATATAAAAGTATTACATGTCTAGAAAAGGTTGTACAGTCTACAGCCAAACACAGCAGACACCATGCGCCTTCAAATAGGTGCAGCAATCCCTATGCGCTCTCAGCTAGGCGCATCTCGCCATGCGATCTCAGCGGGGCGCATCCTTTCAGCAGCTCAGTTATGTGCTTTCTCAGTTATGTGCATCCCTTCAGCAGCTCAGTTATGTGCCACCCTTCCAGCCATGCTCACCGGAAGTCTAATAAGCATGACGAGGGTAACAATCAACCCTCTAGCTGGAGGAGGAGCTCCCCAAACCGAGGAAGAGAGGAGCACCGCAAATCGACCCGTGGCCAGGGGAGGCTTCGAAAGAGCCTCCAAAAGACCAAGGAAGACCGCAATCGAAACCACGGCTAAAGGAACAGCTTTCAACACAATCAGAATGGACAACACCCACTCTGACAGAGAAATAGCCTCAAAAGCTGTGGAACCGCAATTTCGATCTGCGGCTCTTCCAGCATAACGGAGACGGAGCTCGCGCATCCTCATCTTTGGATGCAATAGGCACCTTCCGCCTTCCTTAGAAGCCCTCGACTCCAACTTTTGGATGTAACAGTCACCTTCAAGTGCGTGGACGAAGACAGTTTACCGCATCTTCACCCTCGGGAGCATCTCGTCAACAGGAGGAGCTCGAGCAGACAAAGTCCACTTCGAAAAGACGTGAGAGAATGAGAAACAAACTCTCTCCATGCCACTATTTATAGGCCGGGCAAATCAAACCCATGCACCAAGTGGATAGCTCTCCGAATCCCGTGCAACGAATTTGCATTAAATGGATGAACCGGACGCTTTGAATTCAGCTAAGTCATGAATGGCTATTTAAAGCACTCGAAGAGCGTAACAGCCGCACCATTTAAGGCGTGTCATAAATGTGTCAGCCAGACCGTGCATCACACAGACGCGCCCTCTCAACACCAAGCGCCTCCCAAGGATGCGCCCTCTCAACACCAAGCACCTCCCAAGGATGCGCCCTCTCAACACCAAGCGCCTCCCAAGGATGCACCCTCTCAACACCAAGCGCCTCTCAAGGATGCACCCTTCAACACCAAGCGCCTCACAGGGATACGCCCCCACGCGTCCCCATACACCCAAGGGAACGCCAACCAATGTGCCCACTCGTAGGTCAATCAACCGTCAACAAACATTAAATACTGAGGTCTGACGTGACAGCTGCCATCCCTGAGCAGTAAACAGCTTTTTCAGAATACGAAGTGTCTCTGACATCAACGTCATCATTACCTTCCTTTGACGGCTACAAACCACGTGGCCGTCCAACCATCTCGCATGCGCCTCTGCAGCCATGCACCCAAAGCTCTGCATGTGCCTCAAAAGCCATGCGCATCAGACTTTCTTTCTGATCCCTAAAGACAGAAGTAAAATCACCACTGAAGCTCTGCATGCGCCTCAAAAGCCATGCGCATCAAACTTTCTTTCTGATCCCTAAAGACAGAAGTAAAGTCACCACTGAAGCTCTGCATGCACCTCAAAAGCCATGCGCCTCAGACTCTTCTCTGATCCCTAAAGACAGAAGTAAAGTCACCGCTGAAGCCTCGCGTGCGCCTCAAAGGCTATACGCCCCGGATGGTTCGTAACTCCTAAAGGTTATGAGTCAAAGTCTTCTCATGTGCCCAATCCCAAGCGCATCCTACCAGATCATTCCCCACCAAATCCGAGATCTCCGAGTCATGGGCCTACGACACGTGTCCTTTGACTCGATTCACCCAAAATCTCAGCAACAGAAAGATTTTTCCTCCTGCTACGTGTCAGTCCACAATAGCTGCATGAAGAATTCAACCCCTCAATCAGGGCACATCGTTTATGCGCCTCCATCAACAATCACCACGTGGCATCCCCGCGTCCATGCGCATCCTACATATGCGCGTATGAGCAGCCAACCTGTACAGCTATAAATAGAGGGATCATTTCCTTTTTACACACACATAGAGAAACAGACATAGACAGACGGAGACTTCGCATCACCGGAGAGACAGATACAGACACTCAACATCTTCTTCCTCTCAGCAAGCTCCAGCACCCAGAGTAATCCAAACCTTCAGAGAATCGATAACCGTCATCAGATCGTCAACGGAGTCAACGTATTACCACTCGCTCTATCGGTACAAGGGACCCAGATAAACAAAAGTGTATTCCTAGGACTACGTCTAAGTCCTATATTGTAACACTGTTCTGTTTGTATTGAAATTTGCAATAAAAAGATTTTAATGGCAAACAAGCTGGCGACTCTGCTGGGGACCTCTTTCTCCTCCAACGAGAAAGTTGTGTCGCAATCCAACGATGTGAAGGTGGGCTCCTCCCACAAGACGCTGGTTGTACGTCTCAATCAACAGGCGTATGAGGAGTTCATCTTTGAAGGCAGTACGAGTCCTTCGAAGCGGCTGCCAAAGCCGAAGAAGACTCGCCGAGTCTGGGTGCGCAAGGTCGACGCCTCTGGCACCACTACCGAAGGGAATGCGCCGATCCAGCCTTCCCTTCCTACTGACGTCCTCAGCAACCAAGATGTGCCCACCGGTGCAGCGCATCTCTCGGAAATGCGTGCAGCTGGCCACATTTCCCAGCCATCTCCCTCTCAGGCGAGGAATATGCGTCGACGGAGCAGGGGCGCAGCTAATGCCCCGCGCATCACCTCCGATGCGCCACAGAAGGTCTCTGTCTTTGATAGACTCACTCGATGTAGTGGCGAGGAGAATTTGGATTCTGAGTACTACGCGCCCCAGCGGGCTAGTACGAAGAAGTCCAAGACAGCACGGGCCATGCGCCCCAAACGTGCTATGCCGGCAGCAAACCAGAAGCATGCGCTCACAATCATGCGCGCTGCTGATGGTAAGCTGTATAAGGTCGACTCAGGTGCTTCTGCGCCAGAAATGAACCGACCTTCAAAGTCCTTGTCTCACTTGGGCGCATCTGTTGCGTTCGTAACCGAGTCGAGTAAGGCAAACCCAGTGGTCTTGAACTCCCGCGCCTCCTCTGGTTGTGCGTCTGAGGTTCGTTCAAGTCACTTCAAATGTTGTTCCCCTACTACTGATCTGAGCACCTGTATGGTGTTGGATCAGGGGGCGCAGCATTCACTTGACCACCCTGGCGCTTGGTCTTGCCATGTGCCTGAAGGGGATACGAAGGTGGCACTCTCCTCCAACGATCTGCGTAACGTGATCACTCACAAACGCCGATCAGAAGAGTTGACTGACAAGCATGATGCACCCCTTATGGGACACACTTGTGCTATAGTCACCATCAACTGCTGTTGCAAGGCGGCGGTCCCACCAAAACAGTCGGTGTTCCAGCGGTTGCAATCATCGACACCCCTCCGACGTTGCCTCGGAAAGAAGGTGTCAATAAAAGAGGAGCCAGAACTAACGGTTGCTTCATGCAACGTAATCTCTAACTCTTCGTCGGTCCGAAAGACGTCTGGCAATTCCTCGTCCTCGTCCAAGAGCTAGCCGAGGAGAACCAAGATAGCTGTCCCATCCTCCGGGGTGTTCGAAGGCACTCGGGGGAGGAGGAAGATATCAGAGGAAGCTGGGGGTAGTCAAACCCTTGCTGAGCCTCCTTCCGAAGACGAAGGCGTCCTCCAAAGCACAGCTGGGATAGAAGTCGGGGGTAGTACAACCCCTGCGGAGCGGCGTCCCGAAGACGAAGAAGTCCTCCAAGGCAGAACTGGGGGTGATCAGGCCCTTCCGGATGCTTCTGGGGGTAGTCTAGCCCCTGTAGATTTGAGTCTCGGAGACGAAAAAGTCTTCTAAGACAGAACTGAGGGCAATCAGGCCCTTGCATATGCTCCTAACATAGCTGGAGATGCCCAAGATGAAGCACCAGGAGAGGTGACTCCCCTCCACGAGAGTGAAGCTGAGAGTGAAGCCTCAACTGATCCATCTACTTTCAGCCGTGTCATGACAGTGTGCATGGTTGGGGGTGATACCGAGTCTGATGCGCCACCAGCAGACCTCGTCCAGCATATGGACACTCTGGAGGGAGGGCTCAAAACCCTTTCCGCCTCCATGCAAACACTGACTCAAGCAGTGTTTGAGATACGGTCAGCTCTGGCTAGGGCGCCCTATTCCGGTCCTGATTCTGGGGCCAATGGAGAATCGAGTGTGCCCCTTCAACGGGTATCCTCGGACACAGATCGCCACGAAGCACCTCGGACGTCGGAGCCTTCAAATGCTCAACTCCAGGTGGTACCACCTTCCCCGAATCCCAGTTCCACGGAAGACTGGTCGAGATGATCAGGGACTTGTGCGAGCGCTTTGAGTCCAAGATGAGACAAGAGGAGCGCCAGAAGATGGGGATTCCCTAACCTTATCCCCTCGAGTGGAACAAAGTGGTTTATCCTCCTAAGTATAAACCACAAACACTGACGCCATACGACGGGAAGGACTCTCCGCGTCGGTACCTGACGTATTTCCAGTCTCAGACGGGACATCTCCCGAAGGAGGACGCACTCCTCACTAGCATCTTTGTCGGGGCACTGAAAGGAGTGGCGTACGACTGGTACTGCAGTCTCCCCGACAATTCCATAGCTTCCTTCGACGACTTGACGCGCCTTTTCCTTGACCGTTTCTATGACGGTAGAAAAGTCATGACAATGACGTCCCTCATAGAGATACGCCAGAAAGAGAAGGAAACAGTTCGGGTATTCATCGAACGCTTCCGACAGGCCTATTTCAGACTGCCTCCAGGCATGCCAGAACACTCGCTCCTCTTATCCTGTAGCATGAACATGCTGCCTGCAGTCAAACTCTGGCTCAACTCTACTCCTCCTCCCGACTGGAGTTCCCTGATCATCGAATTCGAAGCCGCAGAAAAGAAGGCGGCTAATGCTCGTCTTTTGGGAGTCACTTTCTCTGCCTTCGAAGACAAGGAGAAACGTCCTGCAACCAACAACCCCGGACGAGAGACAAAGGGAAAGCAGGCATTGACTATCAATGCCTCAAAAGGCGCATCAGCGCCTACTCAGAAGCTCCACTTACATCAAGACCAAAGGAGGTTTATTCCTTCAACGATGAGGACACCCTGCAACTCTTTGAAATACTGAAGCAGGGTGACAAGATCAAGCTGTCGGACCCAAAGCATCCTGACGAGGTTAGGAAGGAGGATAATCCGAGGTACTGTCACTACCATCGGTTTGTCGGACACCCAACCAAGGACTGCTACGTCCTCAAAAACTACATCCAGCGCATGATCAACGCAGATGTTATCTCCGTCAACTATGAGGAGAAGACGGTGTCAGCCAATGTGGTGTCACTCCAGTTCGGCACTTTGCCGCTAACTACAACACAAGATGGCGTCGTACCCATCCCAAAGGCGACAATAGAGGTGGTTAACTTACCACCTACTCGTGACAACATGAGTGGACTCATCCCACTCACCACATCTCGGGGAGAGATCTTATGGGTTCACCCTGATCTTGTCTCCAAAGTTACTCAATTGGAGGTACGCCCTACCTCCAAATCCAAAGGCCAGAAGATCAAGTCTTGCCACATGGTCTCTTCCTCTGCGGAAGAGGCACTTCCTGTACAGACGCGTTCACATCAGAACGCCCAAACTGACGAGGCTTCCATCGAGGTGGCGCCTCCTTGCACCATCCCTGCTACCCAGAAAGAGGGCCCATCTAAGCCCCCAGCAGCCAATAAGCAGAAGCAGGTAGAGGGTCGTTTCGACAGACCTCTACGGAAGGAGAATGCTTTGGGGCTAGCCAAGCCCCACAACTTTGACATACTGGCACAACTGGCCAGTACTCCTACCTGCCTATCTCTGTTCTAACTCCTTCGCCTTTTCAAGGACGCTCGGGAAGCTCTCTGCGAAGCTCTGAAGGATGTTGAGTCATTCATCAGTCAGGTCAAGCAGCCTGAGGATACTCCGGCGACATGTGCGTACTGTCATGGTGCGGATGAAGTTATCCCCAACATAACTTTCACCCAATAAGACATGCTGCTCAAGCACAACCGATACAACAGGCCGTTGTACTATACAGGGTATGTTGGTTCTGTCAAGGTGAAGCGGATTCAGATTGATCCGGGTTCTTCCCTCAGCATCATTCCGAAGACGTTGCTCTCAATACTGAATATTCCAATGTACCGACTGGCATCTTCCAACACAACAATCAGTGGCTTCAATGCCAGCAAAAGCGAACCACTGGACAAAATACGACTAAAGTGCCATATCGGTAACCTCAGAACCGAGGTGACTTGCTACGTCGTGGACGCCGACGTCAACTACAACCTCCTATTGGGTCGTCCATGGCTGCATGAGTACATGGTGGTCCCGTCCGCGCTCCACCAATATATGAAGTACGTGTCCACCAACGACGTCATCCGGACGGAGTTCACGGACATTGACCCTTTCAAAGGGATTGAAGCCTACTTCACCGATTCCTCCTGTTACAAGTCACTCGACAAAGAGGAGGCCAATGATGCTGACGATGAAGCAGAAACGACAGTAGAAATGGACATGGAGCCTGAGATAACTCCCAATGCTCCTTTGAAGATTCGACTTAAAGGCAAACCGCCTCAGAAGTTGCCTCCCATGAGCATCAAGCTATCCAGGAAAGCACCAACTGCTCCTGAAGCTCCCTTGAAGATACGGCACAAGGGAAAGCCGCCTCAAATATCGGCTCCCCTCGTGGAAAAACTACATGGGAAGGCACCCATCACCGGAAGCACAACAGAGGCTCCTCTGAAGGTGCATCTTAAGGGCAAGTCGCCACAACTCAAGCTGCCAGAGAAGGCCCACATAGCCTTCTCGGATCCCACAATCAAGGCTGTGGTGGGCTCTCCCGATCCTGCCCCAGTACTCACAGATGAAGAGCTAGGGGAATATATCTCTACTGATGTAGAGGCACCCACTCTGGACGATGTAATCCCACGGGATAAAATCTCGTATTTTATTAATAATAGAGTGTCTTTTAATTATTCTAGTCTTCCACATTGGAATACCATGTATACATTAGATAACGCTCTATGGTTGTTACAAACACAAATAGCGATCGTCCATCATGTAAATTGAGTAGTCCCGTCCCAAGGGGTCTGTTTTATAGTCCCACCGCAGAATCGAGACGAGGAATCTATCATCTTCGGCAAAGTTGAGCGTTATTAAGACCTCCTGCCACTTGAACCAGAACCAGATACCGACAGAATTCAAGTTTATCGGTACACGGACATCGCGAAGTACCTCATACAGAAGATGGGTTACGACCTAAAAAGCAACAAAGGCCTGAACTACGGCAAGGGTCGACGTCTCCCTCTCCGACTTCCAACACCTAAAGGAAAGCCGCAAGACTACTACAATCGAACTCGACGGGGGGTAGGCTATGTCACGCCGCCGTCAATTCCAGAGAGTTCAGAGGCAGAAGAAATAGAACATTCTCAGTCATCCGAAGCATCAACTTGGGATTCCGATACCAGCATCAGATCAGTCTTCAAGAGAGTGCTATCAGCCAACATGACATCCGCGCAACCTTAAGAAGATGAAGGTGAAAACCAAGCGCTAGAATTCTTCGAAGAAGAACCCTGGGATCAACGCCTGGGAGAACAATGGGAGTCTCGCTTTGAATTACGTGAACCCCCTACCGAAGACGAAGTCGAGCAGATCAACCTTGGGGACAGATCTTCTTCCAAACCCATCTTCATCAGCAAAAGCCTAAAAGGAGAAGATCGGGAGTCTTTAGTGCAACTGGCCAAAGAGTATATCGATGTCTTCGCCTGGAGCTACGAAGACATGCCAGGACTTGATCCCCAGATCACGATATATAGGCTCAACATCTTACCTGATGCCAAGCCTATCAAACAACAACAGCGACGTTTTCGTCCTGACATCATGAACGCTATCGATCAGGAGGTAGATAAACTCTTGACCAGCGGCTTCATTCGTGAAGAACAATACCCGGATTGGGTGGCCAATGTCGTCCCTGTCACCAAGAAGAATGGAAAGATACGAGTCTGTATCGACTTCAGGGATCTCAACACTGCTTTCCCGAAGGACGAATTCCCGCTTCCAATCACCGACGTAATGATCGACAACACATGTGGCTTCGAACGTATGTCTTTCATGGACGGGTATTCGGGCTATAACCAGATCAAGATGTTCCCCGATGACGTAAAGCATACGTCATTCAGGACTCCGAAGGAGGTTTTTTGCTACACAGTGATGCCCTTCGGCTTGAAGAACGCTGTTGCGACATACCAACGAGCTATGAGCACCATTTTTCGTCATCATCTTCGCAAAATAGTCGAATGCTATGTTGACGACATCGCAGTCAAGAGCCGTCTCAAAGGGGATCACCTACAAGATCTGAAGACAGTCTTCGATCTTATGAGGGCGCATCAACTCAAGATGAACCCCGCTAAATCCTTTCTGGGGGTCTCCAGCGGGAAGTTCTTGGGGTTCATTATTACGACGAACGGCATTCCTGTCGATCCCGAGAAAACCAAAGCCATCCTTGACATGGACCCTCCGAAGAACCTCCGGGAACTTCGAGGCATGCAGGGCCGTCTGGCATACACCCGGAGGTTTATAGCAAACCTTTCCGGAAAATGTAAGCCCTTCACTCAGCTCATGAAGAAGGGAGCCTCTTACGTCTGGACAGAAGAATGCCAAAAAGCTTTCGACGACATCAAAGCTTATTTGACGAGTCTGCCAGTCTTAGTGGCACCCATCGCTGGCAAACCATTCCTCCTCTACGTCCGTGCCATGGATCATTCCTTCGGTGCTTTGCTCGCTCAGAACAACGATACAGACTATGAGCAAGCAATCTACTACTTCAGTCGAACACTCATCGGGGCCGAACACCGGTACAACCCCGTTGAAAAAGAGTGCTTGGCTTTGGTATTTGCCATCCAGAAGACTCGCTATTATGTCTCGGGCCAGACGATTCATGTCATCTCCCGAGTCAATCTACTTAGAGTTCTCATGACAAAGCCGGGATCATTAAACTCTCGGCTAGCAACATGGGCGATCCTGCTAACGCCATACAACATGGTGTTCGTACCACAAAAAGCCGTTAAGGGTCAGGCTCTGGCCGACTTTTTAGCTGCATACCCCATCCCGGAGTCCTCAAGACTCTACGAAGACATCCCGGATGAAGTCCAAGAATCAAACGTCACCGAAGAAAGCTCCGTCTAGCGGATGTTTTTCGATGGCGCTTCAAGAACAGGCCCCAAAGGCCAAATCATCGCAAGAGTGGGGGTAGTCTTAGTCTCCTCCGATCAGCTGGTCATCCAGCGTGCTTACTCCCTTTCGAAGCCGTGCTCCAATAATGTTGCCGAGTACAACGCACTCATTATGGGACTCCAGTTGGCACAACAGCTGGGGGTAAATCATCTGGAAGCCTACGACGAATCAAAACTCGTCGTTAACCAGGTCAGAGGGCAATACGAAGTTCGCCATAAAGATCTGATCCCTTACCATGAAGTTGCATTGAACATTATTTTGACCTTCACCGGATTCTTCATCGAACATGTACCTTGTTTATAGAATCTGGAGGCTGACGCTCTGGCCGGCCTCGCAACCTCATTGGCAGCGCCCCTCGGGACTCAACACTACGTCACAGTAGTTGGTCGAGACTTGGTCTGTCCGAAAAACAACCTATGCTCACACATGGCCCATGCCATACCGACAAATACTGATGTTAATGTCCGAGACTGGATGTTCCCGTTCATTGACTTTGCCGTTTACGGAATTCTTCCAGAGGACCCAAAGGAAGTCGTTTCAGTCAGAAGATGTTCCCTTCGATTCTATTATAATACAGCCACTAAAACGCTGTATCGACACTCCTACGATGGACTTCTCCTTCGATGCCTGTCCAACGAAGAAGCAGCCGAAGCCCTTCGGGAAGCTCATGACGAAACTTACGGGGCTCATCAACCTGGGCCTAAGTTGCAGGATCGACTGCGACACATGGGCTACTACTGGCCCACCATGGCAGCCGACGCTGTCGACTATGCCAAGAAGTGCCATGCATGCCAGCTGTACGCGGACTTTATCCATACACCGTCAGAACCCCTACATCCTAAGGTTGCCTCCTGATCCTTTGAAGCTTGGGGCATGGACATCGTAGGGCCAATCACCCCTCCTTCATCAAGAGGACACCGCTTCATCCTATCCAACACCGACTACTTCTCCAAATGGGCCGAAGCAGTTCCACTGGCAGAAGTGAAGAGCTCCAGGGTGATCAGCTTCATCAAGCACCATGTTATCTACCGTTTCGGGGTGCCTCGAAGGATTATCCACGATAACGGTCCATAATTCATCAGTCACATTTTCAGCAGATTCTGTGACAAGAACCGCATTCAGAATGTGACATCAACCGGCTACAATTCGACAGCAAATGGATTGGCCGAGGCGTTCAACAAAACTATCATCAGGCTACTCTAAAAAGTCGTGTCATCCAACAAATGCGATTGGGACGAAAAGCTCGACGAATGCCTTTGGGCCTATCGCACAATGGTACGGACCCCGACGGGTAACACACCATTCTCCTTGGCCTACGAGAGTGAGACGGTACTGCCTTTCGAGATCCAGATACCCTCACTCCGTGTAGCAATCACAAATCGACTAACAGAGGAAGACAATGAACGTCGTCGTCTGCAAGAACTGGAGGCACTCGACGAAAAGCGTCTCCTAGCTCAAAAACGCATTGAACTCTACCAAGCCCGTATATCACAGGCTTTCAACAAGAGGGTCAAGCATAGGACCTTCCAAATTGGCGACCTGGTTCTGGTAGTCAGGAGACCGATGGTGTTGATCCACAAGACACCAGGAAAGTTTGAACCCAAATAGGAAGGACCTTTCATCATAGAGACGGTATACTCAAACGATGCTTACCGCCTCGCCAAATCCAACGGAGACTTGTTCATGATGCCCATCAACGGCAAGTTCCTAAAGAAGTACTACTCTTAACACCTTTCAAACATGTACTTCCATCAGGGCCCAATCATCAGGGCTCGCATACAATCCCCTTCCACAAAATCGTACGCCTCAGGAACCCAGCTGTTCCGTGGCATCATCTAATAGAAGAACAACCACGTCCACATTACCTCTGAGTTGTTCCCCTATGCCCTACAAAGCAGAATCTTACACTCTGTAAGATTACGCTACCCTTCATGTTTACCACGTCCACATTACCTCTGAGTAAACATCCCATACAGACAACCCCCGTGTTGTCGTACATTGATTGCATAACTTTTATATCCACATTACCTCTGAGTAGTTCCGCGTATCCCCCAGGATCATTCCTACCACGTTCATAACACCTCTGAGTAGGAAGATTCATCATTTGAGTCCCATATTTGCCACGTCCACATCACCTCTGAGCAAACATGTTGGTTCTCTTAAACTTATTATCTGTACCTAAAAACCAAGGTGCGCAAAATATAATAGGTCTACACAAATCATCAAGTTCATGATAGCAAAAATGAATACACCACAAAAACCTTGTATTCTTTATTTTCAAAAAAAAAGGAGAGTAAAGGATTACACCCCCAGCAAGAGTTGCAAAATACACAAAAAAGAGGAGACTACAATCCCTAAACATTACTGGGATCGGCAAAAAGTTCTTCGACTCGACGTTTCAAGGCCTCCGCCCGAGGCCCCACGGTCGCCAAGACTCGACGCTCAGCCTCTTGGCGCATCGCCTCCACAGCCGCTGGAGAAGTATCACTTTCATGTTTCATATCCAACTCCTGCTGCTGATTGGCCAGCAAGAGAACGTGGCGGGTATATGCTGCTTCTTCTTCCTTGGTCTTCACATGCTCAGCCTGGACTCGCTCTGCCTCTAACAGGAGTTGGGCTCGTTGATCCTCGAGCCAACGAATGCGGGCATCGACCTACGTTATGCTTGCTTCCAACGAAGATCGCACTTTTGCCTTCTCATGTGCAGACTGAGACAGCCTCTCTACCGCCGCCTCAGCTTCAGCCACTTCATGGTCCCAAGCGGCTACCGTGGCCTGATAGGATGACTCGACCTCAGCCATCAGCTTCTCCTTCTCAGAATCTATCAGGGCAGAAAAGTCATTCCGCCGGATACTCTGGAGTTCAGAAAGATGTTGCTTGAGTTCGTTTACTGATGACTCCAGAATCTCGACCATATGATCGTGGCCCTGATGAGAGCGTATCAGACTTATGTGAGGAAGCGCCATAACCTTCGGTGTCACAAAACTCCCATTTGTATTTACCACAGTCGATACGCCTCTCTGTAGCATCTTGTACACTGTCTCAACAATGATCTTTACATACTCATCCGCGTCAGCCAGTATCTGAGGCATCATAGTAGGAGTTGGAGGAGCCGTTGCAATAGACAGCGATCCAGAAGATGATACACTGGCCTCAATCCGCGAAGCCGGAACCGCGACATTATCAGCCTTAATCTGCGAAGCCGGTACCTCAACATCACCGGCCCCTCCCTCACTATCGGCTCGAGAAGCCACCAAAATAGAAGGAACAAAATGAGGAGTCGATATCGTCCCCCAAGTCGAAGAAGCAACAGAGGGCTCCTGCACCAGCAAGCCCTTGCCCTTGTCTGTCTCAACCAGACTATCCACACCTGGAGTTGCCTCCTCAACCACTGAGACACGGCCTGTAACCAGCATAGGGCCCTCCTCTGGCAAGCCAGCGGGATCGGCTCCCGTTTCCTGGCTGGGCACATCCTCCGAAGTTGGACTCGGCAGACGAGTCTCCATTTCCCCAACAACTCCCTCTTCCGGGAGGGAATCTGTCACCACCTCACGGTCAGTGACCACCTTAACCTCCACCGCTAAGTCTCGGGTAGGGCTCGACAATGCTACTGCCGACCTCCCCTCAGCAAGACAAGGAGGGGAATCAACCCTCTCCTCTGTTCCAACCTCAGCTTTTGCCCCCGCAACAGACTCATACAATTCTGGAGGAACGTCATCCGAAGACGACGAACTCCATTCTATTTCCTCATCCAGGAGCCCTGTGTCTGCCCCCACGACGGCTTGTACAATTCCAGGAGCTGCCGCAACATCACCTCCAACATAATCTGGGAATGTTGGATCTACAACAACGTTGTCCAGACTCTCTCCTACGAGAGACCTCGCAGTCGGCGGAATACGTTCTTCAGTTGAGCCCGCCACCTCCTTTGGTCTGCTGCCGCCAGACTTTGGAGTACGAGGTCTCCTTTTTAGCGGCTCCTACAAAAAAAAAGCATAGGTCACATGAAATGTTGAACCTAACAAAAACTACTTGCGACGTCCTTACCTCAGCAGATGCTAAGTCCGACGACATAGTCGGCGACAATGCCCTCTTCCGCCTCTTTGGCACAGACGAGCCAGCCTCTGTATCAGCACGTCTTTTCGGTTGGTCGACCGAGGACTCTTTCTGACCTTCCATAGATATGGCAGGGGTACCTCGATGACCCACCTCTGGCTGTCGGCATGATCGAGCCTTCGCCGGTATGGACCCAGTCGCCCCTAACTGAGTGCCGACGATGAAACTGGTCTCCCGATCATATCCAGGGGGTACGACATTCATGGCACAATAAAATTTGGCGGCCGATAAAGAATCGGCGGCCGCGGATTCTGGATAGACAGCGTAAAACGAGCTCCGGTACATCCAGCATTGTAGTAATGCCAAGCTCGCGTCCCATCCAGCAAACTTCCAGTATACCCCAGGTTAATACTGGGGTTCTCCAACATCAACTGGGCATAGCCGAACTGTCGTACAAAATGGCTCGACAAGTATGGTTCCAAGTAATACTAGTTTTTGTTCCGGTACACCAGATGCGATGGCCGGATACTCTGCAACCAGCGGAATCCCCATGAAGGCAAAGTGGTGGCATCTTCGCCCGAATCCATCAAGTCCTCATTGGCCTCAAAGCCCGAAAAGACAGGACCAACATTGGTGATCTCCCACCCTTGTAATCGGGATAAAAATTTTCTGCAAACAGGAACGCCAGCATACAACTAGCATCTCTGGTGGAAACGGCGGAGGAATGCATTCCCGTCCCGGTGGTCTTCTTCTGAGCCCGGGCTCATCACATTGGGATGGTGTAAAATCAACCACCCCATCAAATAATGAAATGACAGTTTAGCAAGGGGAAGTTGCCATGTCTACCGCGTTCATGGATTACATTTCCCGTAAATTCTCGTAAACCTCGCAGCAGGTTACACACCATCGCGGGAAGCAGAGCCAGACGCCGGCCAAAAACCAACTTCACAGCCAGCAGGATTAAATTCCGGGTCACTCTCTCCACAGAGCCTGACCCACCCGAGAAAACATAATCCCGAAGCCAAATCATCAGATACGCAGCTAACACCGCTTTTGACGACATCCGATGAGTAAGATGCCAGAAACAACTATAGGTGCGTTCGTCCGATTGCCAGTTCTCGTTTTTTTGGGGATTCTTCTCATCTAACTTGCTCATTTCGGAAAGCACCTCGCTACTGGAAAGCGCTGGCGGAGTGGTGAACTGGAAGGGATCCTCCTTGTCTTGCTTAAAGACATAATCTCTCCAATAGGTCACGTGAGGCTGTGACCCGCTCTTATCCCTCTTCTGCACATAATAATGATGACTCGCCACTTCCTTGAAGACGGCTATCATCTCCTCAGTGTCGTCCTCCAGGACTTGGAATTCCTCGTTGGTTGGAAAGTATTCCTCATAGGGTTCGGAGCCCCAAGGTAGCTTTGACACCTCGTGCATTTCATGAAGTACGAGTCCCAGCTCCCCCATCGGAGTAAAAAAAGTCCCGGTCTGGGTATTAAACATCTCCAGGAGCACGAGGAACATGTGCCTATTAATCTCGACGCCTGCCTGGGTAGCACGGATTGCGGCGGTCAGCCCCATCTCTCGGAGCTCGGTTTGAAACCGCAACAGAACCCAGAGTGTCAGCTTGTCCCATTTGGAAACATAGTGACACCAACCCTCTACCCAAAATTCACCTTTTGGGTACGTTTGCTCCATCAACAGCATGTGATTTACAAAAGTCGAGGCACCGAAAGCAAATACATTAATGGGAACGTCGCTATAAATGCTCCTAGGACGTAAAGTTCGCACGGTGAAAGAGGGCCCAGACCGTACGGCGACCAAAGTATCCCTTTGATCGGAGGTAGAGTCGATCTTGATGATACCTGCCACTACTCCTCCCTGAGATGGGGTTAATTCCCAAGACATCCTCCTCTTGGAGACAAGACGACAAAAAGCTGTCAAAGGCCAGTGACGTTCAAGTTGCATAACAGTCATGTGTACCCCCCTCGCTGTAAAGAACCAATCTTCCCTGACCTTCAGCACTTTTGCTTCAGTAGAAGTCAGACGGTCTCCAAACAGGAACTCGGGCTTCAAGAAGGTCACAACATCTGAAGTGGCAGATTTCAAAACACCACGCCCCATCATTCGTTTGAGGAACCCATGTGGTTGTTCCCGAATTTGAGTCATTCTTTCGGAGGGCTGATCCAGCATAATAGCAGCTTGGGCAGGGTTCACCACCTCCTTATTATAGTCTACTCCCATCTGGCAAAATGCAGCATCCAGAAGTACATCATTCAAGAGTGGGACAGTTATCGACACTGGCAAAGATTCAAGGATGTTAGAAACAATAAAAGAATCTGAGCCTCGTTCTCATCAAAAGCATATAACGCATCTGAAGAAGAAGCTTCGGCACATCATCAGGGTTTCAACCCATGTACGTCAGCAGCAAAGCTTTGGCGCATCGTCAAGACCCATGCACGTCAGCAGTAGAGCTTCAGCGCATCGTCAAGACCCATACGCGTTAGCAGTAGAGCTTCGGTGCATCAACAGGGTTTAAACCCATGTGCGTCAGCAGTGGAGCTTCGGCGCATCATCAGGGTTTAAACCCATGCGTGTCAGCAGTAGAGCTTCGGTGAATTATCAGGGTCTAAACCCATGTACGTCGGCGAAAGAATCCTTAGCACATCATTAGAACTCAAAACATATGTGAGTTCTAAGAATAGCATAGAAGGATATGATAAAGGATGATGAAACCCACCCATCACCGCCGGTCGAACGTCGACGGGCGAACGAGGGACATCACCAGCCGCGGCCTCTACAGGCTCCTTCCCTTTGCCCCGTCCTCGACCAGCACCGCCGCGAGGGGTCTTGGGAGCCATCTCGAAGAAGAAAGGGTTTTAGGGTTTTTGAAAGGAGAACTATAAGAAAAGGAAGCTTTTTGACAGAAAGTAGAAACCCTCTCTCTCCACCAGTTGTCTATTTATAGGCTTGGGCAATGCCTCGGGTTCTGTGAAGAGATAAATACAAATGAATCCAAAAAGATCGCCATTAATCTCTTCGATTATCGAGGCGTTATCATTTGCATTTACTGAGAGGAGCATGCGCCCCATCACTAATACGCGGATCCATGCACCCGAACAGTTAGGCGCCTCAACCACCATGCTTCTTATTCAAAGTATTCTAAAACTTGTCCAAAAGTTTTGAAAACTTTGAAGGGGGTCTTGTAGAAGCATAGAATTTCAGGATCAGAAAATCCTATGCGCTTAAACACTATATGCGCCAGGGAGACTCGGACAAAATACTTCACAAAAATAGACATTGAGAGAGGATTTTTATTTCATATAAAAGTCTATTACATGTCTAGAAAAGGTTGTACAGTCTACAGCCAAACACAGCAGATACCATGCGCCTTCAAATAGGCACAGCAATCCCTATGCGCTCTCAGCCAGGCGCATCTCGCCATGTGATCTCAGCAGGGCGCATCCTTTCAGCAGCTCAGTTATGTGCTTTCTCAGTTATGTGCATCCCTTCAGCAGCTCAGTTATGTACCACCCTTCCAGCCAGGCTCACCGGAAGTCTAATGAGCATGACGAGGGTAGCAATCAACCCTCTAGCTGGAGGAGGAGCTCCCCAAATCGAGAAAGAGAAAAGCACCGCAAATCGACTCGTGGCCAGGGGAGGCTTCGAAAGAGCCTCCAAAAGACCAAGGAAGACCGTAATCGAAACTACGGCTAAATGAGCAGCTTTCAACATAATCAGGATGGGCAACACCCACTCTGACAGAGAAAGAGCCTCAAAAGCTGTGGAACCGCAATTCTGATCTGTGGCTCTTCCAGCATAACGGAGACGGGGCTCGCGCATCCTCATATTTGGATGAAACAGACACCTTCCGTCTGCCTCAGAAGCCCTCGACTCCAACTTTTAGATGTAACCGTCACCTTCAAGTGCATGGACGAAGACAGTTTGCCGCATCTTCACCCTCGGGAGCATCTCATCAACAGGAGGAGCTCGAGCAGACAAAGTCCACTTCGGAAAGACGTGAGAGAATAAGAAACAAACACTCTCCATGCCACTATTTATAGGCCGGATAAATCAAACCCATATGCCAAGTGGATGGCTCTCCGAATCCCGTGCAATAAATTTGCATTAAATGGATGAACCGGACGCTTCGAATTCAGCTAAGTCATGAATGGCTATTTAAAGTACTCGAAGAGCGTAACAGCCGCACCATTTAAGGCGTGTCATAAATGTGCCAGCCAGACCGTGCATCACACAGACGTGCCCTCTCAACGCCAAGCGCCTCCCAAGGATGCGCCCTCTCAACACCAAGCGCCTCCCAAGGATGCGCCTTCTCAACACCAAGCGCCTCCCAAGGATGTGCCCTCTCAACACCAAGCGCCTCTCAAGGATACGCCCTTCAACACCAAGCGCCTCATAGGGATGCACCCCCACACGTCCCCATAAACCCAAGGGAACGCCAACCAATGTACCACCCGAAGGTCAATCAACCGTCAACAAACATTAAATGCTGAGGTTGACGTGACAGCTGCCATCCCTGAGCAGTAAACAGCTTTTTCAGAATACGAAGTATCTCTGACATTAGCGTCATCCTTACCTTCCTTTGACGGCTATGAACCACGTGGCCGCCCAACCATCTCGCATGCGCCTCCGCAGCCATGCGCCCAAAGCTCTGCATGCGCCTCAAAAGCCATGCACATCAGACTTTCTTTCTGATCCCTAAAGACAGAAATAAATCACCACTAAAGCTTTGCATGCGCCTCAAAAGCCATGCGCATCAGACTTTCTTTCTGATCCCTAAAGATAGAAGTAAAGTCACCACTGAAGCTCTGCATGCGCCTCAAAAGCCATGCGCTCAGACTCTTCTCTGATCCCTAAAGACAGAAGTAAAGTCATCACTGAAGCCTCGCGTGCGCCTCAAAGGCCATGCACCCCGGATGGTTCGTAACTCCTAAAGGTTATGAGTCAAAGTCTCCTCATGTGCCTAATCCCAAGCGCATCCTACCAGATTATTCTCCACCAAATTCGAGATCTCCGAGCCATGGGCCTACGACACGTGTCCTTTGACTCGATTCACCCAAGATCTCAGCAACAGAAAGATTCTTCCCC
>JANAVB010027314.1:0-27953 GCA_029216955.1 Iris pallida | reverse complement strand
ACGCTCAGGTCAAGCTACGCTCAGGTCAGGGTACGCTCAAGTCAGCGTATACGAGTCATACGTTTCCAAAAGGCAGCGTATGGGGTCCATACGACTCCTTGTCACGCAAGCGAGCGTATGCAAGTCATACGCTTCCAAAAGCAGCGTATAGGGTCCATACGACTCCTTGTCACGCAAGCGAGCGTATACGAGTCATACGCTTCCAAAAGGCAGCGTATGGGGTCCATACGACTCCTTGTCACGCAAGCGAGCGTATGCGAGTCATACGCTTCCAAAAGGCAGCGTATGGGGTCCATACTGCGCTGCGCTAAAGAGCGCGCACAGCTCAGTGACGCAAGCTAAAAAGCTCGCGCACGGCTTACTGTCTTCTCCAAATCAGCAAGTACTCCATGGTTGAACCCAAAGCTTCAAAAGTCTATAACTTGGTCAAAACAAGTCCAAATCCAACCTTTAAATGGTCAAAATTGGGTAGAATAAAATTCTCTACAACCTGGAACCATCAAAACTTGAAAATGAACAAGTTTTATAGATCAAAACCACCAAAATCCGAAAATACTTCAATCCTAGATCTACAAAATTCTAAGCTCCAAATGGAGAAAACCCAAGTTCTAATGTTGCAAAAAATGAGCTAATAAATTTATTAGACAATAAAATGTAGCCCTCAAGTGATAGCAAGATGCAACTTGCCTAGGTTGGTGTGTGTAGAGGAAGAAGAAGAAGAAATAAATGGAAATAATAAGAAGAGAGAGTGTAGGTGGGGATAATAAAGAGGGTGGTTGTGGTGGAAATGGGAGGAGCATAGGCTAAGGTGTTCCATGCATATTAAACCAAACCAAACCAAATCAACCCAATTCTCCTCCACAAAATAAACCAAGCCAGGTAAAACCCAATCACGAGAACCAAATCCGTAAATCGAGAAAATAAAATACACGCCAAAATCCAACTTCGAGTATAATTACGAAATACGGGAAACGGGGGTGACAATAGAACATGGCTCGGAGCTCCTGGACCTCTCCCCTTACTTCTCGGGTCTCGTCTGTAGCGGTAAGGGCTGTTTTCGGAAGGATTATTGTCCGGGTTTGGTGCCGCTGAGTTCGAATCCAAATTGATCGCAGGGCCCGTGCTTGTTTGATCGGGTGTTCCTCTTGTAGAGTTGGCAGGATCGCTTTAATCTCATCTACAGACTTGACCAAGCAAGTAATATGGCTTCGAGACTGTCAATGTGCTGGCGATCACTGGAACCACCTTGATTCCTGTCCGTCAAACACCGTCCTTACGTGAGGAGTGATGGAAGGAACGGAGGAGGATGTGCCCTCCGAGTCGTACCCGTGTATCGAGAAGTCATCGGGATAGGTGGAAATGTTCTCTTCGGGCTCGGACTCGGAGGGAATGATGTCCCCAGCTTCAGAGCTTGCTTCGTCTTGAGAGTTATGAATGTCCTCGGGGACATCGCAGTCTGTTGCCTCTGATGGACGAATTGTTTGTCCGGGCTTGGCTCTTTAAAACATCGGATTATTGCGGATGTTCGGAGGAGCGCTGCCCCCAGTTCCCTCAACCCCTAGCGATGTGGATGATGAATTTCCCATCGCGGTAAATTTCGTCTTGAACGGGTGTGTTGGAATACACCAGTAGAGGACAACCGTTTAGACGATAGTTTCTTGGCTGTGGTGGTTGATATCTTGGGACTGGAGATACTCGTCTTTTTCCCCCTCCTTTCGGTGGGACCTTTTAAGCGGAATTGCAGGAGACAACAGGAGGTGCCTCATCTTCTGAGTTCGGAAGCTGTAGCCTTTGGAAGACGGACGGCCGATCTTCCGTCACTGCCGCGTTGTTGCAGTAGCAATTGACGATGATTTGGGTGCAGCGATGTCCAAGCGAGGACTCTTTGCATGCCGACACTCCTTCTCTTCCTTGCGTTTATAGGATCGCCTCCCGGAGGTCAGAGGAACCACTCTGTCTGTTTGCCGCTGGGGCTGGACTCGAGCGGTTGTATACAACTTCCATCAGAGGCCTGTTGTGATAGTCAATGGGATGCCCCGAGTCAGAGGTTGGGACAGCTGACTGGGCCCGATGAGCCCGCGCTACCCTAGACTCCTCCTTTAGCACTTGCGGGTGCGTAATAGGAGGAGTCCAAGTTGAATGCACAGAGTCTGGCTTATCATCCAGAGAATCATTAGGGTCAGGACCGCATGAGAGACGGTCGAAGATGATCGAGAGAAGCGTGAAACGGATGCTATGCGGCTAGAGTTGGGTACCGTGCAGGCTGTCTGCATGCGGTTGTCTTCTGCCGTCGGACGAATTATTTCGTGCGGCTAGGAGTCACGACCGTACAGGCTGGCCGCATACGGTTGGCAATTATGGCCGCATAGGTTTTCTGCAAGCGATTGACTCCCACAACCGCATGAGTTTCATTCGTGTGGTTGGCAACTGTAGCCGCATAAGCTATGCGGCTGACAGATATGGCCGCATGAGTTTTCTTCATGCGGCTGGAGGATGTAGCCGTATGAGCTTTCTCCCTGCGGCTGAAGGATGTAGCCGCATGAGCTTTCTCCTGCGGTTGATAACCTTATGCGGCTTGGATCTCATAGAGTTCCTCTTTGCCCCTGCAAGTCCATCATCATAGTGTTTTTCTGCCGGACTTGGGGACAGCAGAGTTGTCTACGATCTGAAGTGGGGCCGCAGGGGAATCTTGCTCGCCGTCTTGAACAAACAGAGGGTGTCTCTGCAAGAGCTTCAGCAGGAACGAAGGATCGGGGTCTCCACTCCTTACGGGCCTTCTTTGTGCGGGCTCGCTTCTGGACCGGGCCAGTGCTCTTGTCGGAGAGCATCTCTTCGAAGCCTGTTGGTCGAACCGGGCGACCAACTTTTGTTGAGTGGAGCCAAGCTTGGCTGCTTCCGATTGCGTCACCAACTCCTCAGCCGTGGAGAAGTTAGTCCCAGCAGAGCCGCCATCGTGTTTGCCATGAAATATAAAAGAACGGAACAATTATCGGAGGACCGAACTTTTACTTCACGTTACAAACTCGCTTGTACAAAGAAAGCCTAGGGACGAAAACCTAGGTACAGCAGTCTAAGTACAATTGTTTATTTTAGATTCTGGAGGGTGACGACAGAGGCTCGGAAAGACGACGGCAGCCCTGTCTTACTCCTTGGACGATCGATATGCAGCCTTGGCTCCTTGTGAAAATATGGTTGGCGTTGACGAAGAAATGCTTCTTGCTCTCTGTTGTTCTTCTGGCTTCTCTCTCTCTATGTGTATTCTTTTCTCTGACTATTGGGGGGGTCTCTCTGTATATACGTATTTTTCTCTCTGAAAATGTATATCTTATAAGGGAATGGCACCTTGCTATTTATAATAGTGGATGTGATCATTAGGATTGCCAATGATTAGCTCTTGGAGATGGCGGCGGCTTAGAGATTGGTCCATCTTGGCCATTCATTTTAATTATGATGAATCTGGGCCATTAGGTGTAGATTACACCAAATCCCATGAGCAATTAATGCTGATTGGAATAAATTTTCCTTATACTGATCTTCTGATATTTGCGAATAAATCAGATCTATTCTTCTGCCACGTGTCCCAGATTTATTGGGATCTGACCCAATCTTTAATGGCAGCAAATCTGAAAAATTAATCGGTTTAGGACACGTATCCTAGGGGCTGCTGGGGGGATCAGGACCGCATAACTAGTGAGCCGCATATGAATGTGAGCCGCATATGAATGTGAGCCGCATATGGTTAAGCCCACGTGTCAGGGCTGCGTGGGCAGTGGCCCTCACTTGAGTCCTCTAACCACAGAGAAGTAATCCTTGTGGGCCGCATAGGTATATCCGCCTGGGCCGCATAGACATGATCCTCTTGAACCGTATGAGAAGTCCTCGCTTGAGCCGCATAAGGCTTTCATGGCCTGAGCCGCATAGGATGGATTCACTCTGAGCCGCATGGGAAGTCCTGCTCGAGCCGCATGAGGCTTTCATGGCCTGAGCCGCATAGGATTATTTTGAGCCGCATGAGAAGCGAGCCGCATACGAATGCCCACGTGGCAAGGCCACTTGGCATTTTTGTGGCTCTCAGGGGATTTGTGTCAGAGATTTCTTTTCTCTTCCCTAGAGATTCATCATTATAACAGAGTCATAATTACCTGCCTTTGTGTCAGGACTGTCAACTTTTCAGAGGGGTCAGCCGTCATAGCAATTAATGTAGCATGGGTCGGAGGGGAGCACTATCAGGCCACGTGTCCTCTGAGCCGCAGGAAACCTTGGGCCGCATAGCTCCTTATGCCGCATGATTCCCTGAGCCGCATGAGTTCTCTGAGCCGCATGGATCTTTCCTAGCCGCATGAATCATTCCTTTAGTATTTTCCATGCTTCTACACCGGCAACCTCCGTCGTCGCGCAGGCGGTGCAGTGGCCGCGCGTGGGATGGAGAAAGGCTAGGAGCTTCTCCACAAGGTTTTAAATTTGTTTTTGGTTGAAAGAAAACTTCCCGATGCCAATGGTCGAAGTTTATATATATCGACCTAATACTCCTCTCAATCCGATCCAATTTCGTATTTAACTAGGATTTAGATTCGGTCCAAGGATTAGGATAGGGGCCAGAAAGATTTGAAGTGAGATTGGGATGAAGATTTGAAATTCGATTCAAATCAAATTTTTTTTTCCTTTCCTTCGCGTTACACAGCCTCTGTGTTCCCAGGCTCGGGCTGGACGAAGGAACTGTACATGGAACAGTGCTGACGTCAGCATATCTTTCTTTTTTCTTTTTTTCTTTTTACAAAAAACCTTTTTAAATCAACAAAATATATAAATATTATTTATATATTAAATACTAGTTTAACATATTTCATAAAAATATATTCATATATTTATAAATTCCTAAAATACCTTGTAGCATTATTTACCCTATATAAAAGTAACTCACTTAATATCGAAACCCTAAATCATTAAACATATAATTTCCAATTATTTCTAAAATGAGTAAATAACATAAAAAGGAATTTATAAACAAGTATAAAAATATTTCTTAAAATAATTGAGTATTATGACAAGTAATTTTAGAGGGGTACGACGCGTAGGACACACGATACCACTCGTCGTACCACATTGTCTAGTTAATGAGCGTAACAAAATAAAAATACAAATACGACTAAGACTTTATTTATAAATATGTATCAAAAAATTCCAAAAATATATTTTCAAGCAATATAGAATAATGAAATCTTTTGAAAATTCTGGGGGTTTACACAAACCAATGATGATACGTCTTCCCAAGAGGAATCGTCACCCAGATGCAAAGTCTGGGGCTTCTAGCGAGCCAACAACTCCACGCCCAGCATCGAGTACCAAACTGGGGGTCGCTAGTTTGTCGACAACTCCACGTTCGGCCCCACCAACAGAACCCCTGATAATCAAGCTGCCCATGTCATTCTCTCAATCTTCATTTATACAGGGGGTGGCCGAAGAAGAACCGAAACTGGCCAAGTATGTGGCTGCACACACTGATGTTCCCTCCACGATGATGTAATCCCGTTAGAAAAGATACCTTACTTCATCAATAAAGGGCTATCTTTGAACTACCTCGAGCTTAATAAGCTTTGTACAATGTATGCTATGGAACACGGTATAGGCACTCACCTACACACACAGGTGACAAATGTTTACAGCGAACCAGCTTACTCCAGTGGAAGACGCTTACCGCATAATCGAGGGAGGGGACCATCCAATCATCTTCGGCCGGAAGGACGACCCACAGCCCTTCACCATAGAGAAGGTCGATCTCGAATCAGATGCCGGAGACTGCCCCTTTATCTGTATAGCCCCCAATCCAAATATCTCATGCAAAAACAAGGGTATGATCTGGAGACTACGCAGGCCTGAACTACGGCACTGGTCAACGATTACCCTTGAAACCGTCAGTCCCGGCCGGCAAACCACGGGACTACTACAGCAAGACCCGATGTGGATTAGGGTATGTTACGCCCGCAACGACCCCTGAAAGTTCAGATGAGGAATGCGACTGGCATTCACATTCAACCGGGTCACCAACTTCTGATTCGGATACCAGCATCGGAGACGCATTCAGACAAGTCCTGTCAGTCAATATGGCTTTCGTCGACGCTTACGAAGAAGATGAAGACATTCCTGAAATCCTCGAGTTAGAGCCGTGGGCCCAACAGCTGGTTACACAATAGGAAAAGCGGTTCGAACAGAAAGAACCTCCTACTGAAGATGAGGTTATACAGGTCGACCTCGGCAGCGAATCTTCTCCAAAAGCAATTTCGTCAGTAAAAGCCTGACAGGCGAAGAGCGAGAATCGCTACTAGAACTTGTCAAAGAATATATTGATGTGTTCGCCTGGAGCTACGAAGACATGCCAGGACTGAATCCCGAGGTTGCCCTTCACAAGCTCAACATTCGACCAGATGCAAAGCCGGTCAAACAACAACAACGATGCTTTTGTCCGGGCATCATGGATGAGATCGAAGCCGAAGTCAACAACTGATCCAGCGGTTTCATTCATGAGGAACAACATCCGGATTGGGTCGCCAATATAGTACCAGTCCTCAAGAAGAATAGAAAGATTCGAATCTGCATCGACTTCCGCAATCTGAATGAGGCGTGTCCCAAAGATGAATTCTTCCTCCCTATCACAGACATCATGATCGACAACACATGCGGCTTCGAACGTATGTCATTCATGGATGGCTTCTCGGGGTACAACCAAATTAAGATGTCTCCTGACGACGAAAGCACACATCATTCGAACACCGATTGGCACATACTGCTACATAGTCATGCCTTTCGGTTTAAAGAATGCTGGCGCCACATATCAAAGAGCCTTGAGCATCATCTTCAGAGACCACTTGCGCAAGACTGTGGAGTGCTATGTTGATGACATCGCCGTCAAGAGTCGCTATAAGGGAGATCACCTGCAGGATCTAAGAACGATATTCGACCTGACGCGAGCGCACAACTTAAAGATGAATCCCACAAAATCCTTCTTGGGCATCTCCAGCGGAAAATTCCTGGGTTTTATCATTACTGCCCAGAGAATTCATGTAGATCCAGAAAAGATGAAGGCAATTATGGAGATGGGCCCCCCCGAGAAATCTCCGCGAACTTAGAGGCCTTCAAGGGAGGCTAGCTTACATCAGGAGGTTCATTCTAACCTCTCCGGGCGATGTCGGCCATTCACCATCTCATGAAGAAAGGCATTTCGTTCGTATGGGATGAAGAATGCCAACGTGCCTTCGACAGCGTCAAAGAATATCTGACGAACCCTCCAGTCCTGGTAGCCATGATTCCTGGAAGGCCATTCTTGCTCTATGTACGAGCGATGGAGCATTCTCTTAACGCTCTGCTGGCACAAAATAACGATACAGGCCATGAACAAGCTATATACTACCTCAGCCGAATGATGATTGGGCCAGAGCACCAATACACCGCGTGGAGAAGGAATGCCTCGCCCTGGTGTTCGCCATTCAAAAGACGCGACACTATGTCACTGGACAAACCATACACGTGATCTCACGAGTCAACCCTCTCCGAGTCCTCATGACTAAACCAGGGGCACTCAGTTCCCGCCTCGCCACATGGGCGATATTGCTGTCTCCTTATCATATGATCTTCGTCCCGCAAAAGGCTGTTAAAGGTCAAGCTTTGGCAGACTTTTTAGCAGCCCACCCAGGCTCGAAGTCGTCCAGAATATATGAAGAATCCCAGATGAGGTCGCCGACTCACATGTAACCTCTCACGATAATATATGGCGAATGTTCTTCGACGGTGCTTCGAGAACTGGACCCAAGGGCAACATCGTCATTAGAGTCGGGGTGGTGTTGATTTCTCCTTCCGGACTAGTCATCAGTTGCGCTTACTCCCTCACGGAACCCTGCTCTAACAATGTGGCTGAGTACAACACTTTGGTCATTGGCCTCCAATTGGCAAGAGAGCTGGGGGTAGAATATCTTGAAGCATACGGCGATTCGTAGTTAATCGTCAATCAGATCCGGGGTTCATACGAAGTACGCCATGAAGACATGATCCCCTATCACCAAATAGCGATCAACATTATTTCGTTATTTGAGGGATTCTTCATCGAACACGTCCCTAGACTCCAAAACATCGAAGCCGATGCCCTAGCTGGCCTTGCCGCTTCCCTAGCAGTGTCGAACCATACTCATCATTCGGTTGACGTATAGGCCACGAACTGGTCTGTCCTAAGAACAACATTCAAGTCATGGCGAGTTATTCCGCTCAGACGATCGACGAAGTGCCAGACTGGAGACAACCATTCATAGACTTCGTAGTCTACGACATCCTGCCTGAGAACCCAAAGGAAGCCACTTCCATCAGAAGCCGTTCTCTCAGGTTCTTCTACGATACAGAGACAAAAATGCTGTATCGACGATCCTACGATGGGTTATTGCTTCGGTGTCTGTCAAACGCAGAAGCCAAAGAAGCCGTACGTGAAGCTCATAACGGTGTCTGTGGGGCCCATCAGCCTGGCCCAAAATTGCAAGACCGTCTTCGTCGAATGGGCTACTACTGGCCCACAATGGTAGCAGATACGATAGACTATACAAGAAAATGCAAAGCCTGCCAAGTCACGCGGACTTCATCTACCAGCCATCCGAGTTTCTACATCCAACGGTGGCTTCCTGGCCATTTGAAGCATGGGAATGGATATCATCGGTCCGATTGGTCCACCTTCCTCCCGAGGACATCGCTTCATACTCGCAATCATAGATTACTTCTCCAAATGGGCGGAAACTGTTCTGTTCGCAGAAGTAAAGACTTCAAACGTGATCAGCTTTCTCAAGCATCACGTCATCTATCGCTTTGTACCCCGAAGGATCATCCACGATAATGGTCCGCAGTTCGCAAGCTAAGCCTTCTATCGCTTTTGCGACAAATACCGCATCCAGAATATTGCTTCAACACCATACAACCCAACAGTAAATGGGTTAAGAAGCATTCAACAAAACCATCATCAAGTTGCTCAAGAAGTTCGTATCATCCAACAAACGCGACTGGAACGAGAAGCTTGGTGAATGCTTATGGGCGTACCGCACTACAGTCCGAACAGCCACTGGAACACGCCATTTTCCCGGGTATACGGGAGTGAGGCAGTCCTCCCATTGGAGACATAAAAACCCTCGCTCCGCGTCGCCCTTACTTACCAATTGACAACGGACGATAACTACCGTCGTCGGCTACAAGAGTTGGAGACCTTAGATGAAAAATGCCTTTGGCTCAGCAACAAATCGAGCTATACCAAGCACGCATCTCTGGAGCCTTCAACAAGAAGGTCAAAATCAGAACATTCCAAGTGGGCGATCTCGTTCTGGCAGTTCGGAGGCCGATGATCATGACTCAAAAAACTGCCAGCAAGTTCCAGCCAAAATGGGAAGGTCTATTTATCATTGAGGCCGTATTCTCCAACGGTGCTTACTGCCTCGCAAAACAAAACGGAGACTTGCTATGCTGCCCGTCAACGGCAAGTTCCTGAAGAAATATTATGTCTAAACGACATTCTTCCAATTCCATATTGCTGAGTCATGTACCCGCTGGTACCGCTGAACTCACATTCACAAAATTCCAGATTATTGAGTATGTACCCGCTGGTACCGCTGAACTCATACTCACAATATCCAGATTATCGAGTTATGTACCTTTCGTACCGCTGAACTCACATCCTTCTTCCACTAATATCCCAGATTATCGAGTTATGTACCTTCCAGTACCACTGAACTCACACTCTTCCTCCAAAAAACCCCTGATTATTGAGTTATGTACCTTCTGGTACCTCTGAACTTACACTTTGATTCCAAAATCCCTGGATTGTCGAGTTATGTACCCACTGGTACCCCTGAACTTACATCCCAGTCACTCTTTTAGGAAGAAAGTCATGTATAACCATACCTCTGAACTTTCTTCTGAAAGAGTTCCTTCCTCATGATCCGCTACCCGCACTCCCAGTGCACAAAAAGGGTAACAGATCCACAAATTTCCAAAACGACTATGTCGATGTTACCTCTGAGTCGTGACAATTCTGCCAAAAACAAATCATCCCTCTACATAGAACTTCCATGTCCTCATTACCTCTGAGTCGTTCTATGTACCCCTTCATTGAGCCTACTCCTGCCATGTCCTCGTTACCTCTGAGTGGGAAGGCTCCGTCGAAGAAACCTTCATACTTGCCATGTCCTCGTTACCTCTGAGTAAGTATGATTGATCCCCTTTCGACTTATTATCTGTACCCACAACCGGAGTACGCCAAGGATAATAGGCCCACAAATCTCCATTGAGTCCACTCCTGCCATGTCCTCATTACCTCTGAGTAGGAAGATTTCGCGGTGAAAGAAAAAACCCTCATGCTTGCCATGTCTCATTACCTTTTAGTAAGTATGTTGGTTCCCTTTCATCCTATTCGTATCTACGCCAGGGTACGCCAGGATAATAGGCCCACAAATGTCCCTTGCTAAGTTTCATAGTACAGGCCCATCATCTCTCATCATACCCCGGAAGCCCAGATGCTCTACGACATTCTTTCTCCCGCTACCAGGAACGCCCATGATCACTTTACCATGGAACTGTTCTAGGTACCCCCAATCAAACTTGTTATCCATACCTAAAACCAAGGTATGCCAAGGGTAACAGGTCCACAAACAAGTCCTATGTGGGGCAAACATCACCATAACACCACAAGCACAATAAACAGTACAGATAAAGGGTAGAAGAAAGCATATTTTATTTGGAAGGCAAAAGTACTACATGTTCTAGGGACAACATCCCACTTAAAGAAAGAGAAAGTACAGAAACAAAAGAAGAAGAAAAGGGCCAACTAGAGTTCGACATTACACAATTCCAGGAGGCGGTTCTTCACCAAGGCGGTCCTCCGTTCAAGCCGCTGCTTAGCTCGGCGCTCCGCTTTTGGGACAACCGCTCCCCATCATCAAAATTGTGTGCTCGCCAGCCATCCTCTATCTTCTTCAGGGCAAGCTCCAAATTGGCAGAAGCTCAACTTAGTCTATCAGCCTCCTGGAGAACAAGCCCCTTCTCGGTACAGGCGGCCTCGAGCTCAGATTCCAGAAAGGCCAGCTTTCTCTGGAGCTCGAGGATCTGCTCCCTGGTGTCGATTATCCCTCGGGAGGCAGTCGCCTCCCTAGCCGTGCAATCTTCATCTCTACGGCTCAATTGATCATTAACTCAGACAGATCACGGCAGTCCTTCAGTATAGTCGGCTTGATCGATTCCGAGCAAGCCTCACCTTTCCACCGCGGTTATGAGGAAAGTGCACTCTTGATCTATTGCCACGGACAAATCAGCTTGCTGCAGCACGTGAAACTTGGCTATAAGACGATCGGCCTCTAGCAGTTTAGGCTCCAGAGCGCAGCTAGCCCCGCCCCGCCGGGGAGTGTTCTAAGGATATCGATTTGGCCACCGGCGCACCGACGGGCCATAGCAAAGGGAGTTCCCTCTCCACAGCTGCTTCGATCCCTCTCTTCAGGTGGCGGTGGAAGCTGTCAACCACATCCTGTGATACTTCATCCAAAACTTCTGTAAAGGATGGCGTTAAAGGGAGTGTGGCTGGCAGTGCCGAAAGAGTAGCATCGGAACTTGCCATCCCTGCCACCAGGGAAACAAATTCAGAGAAAAGACGCATGAATGGCGGCTAGCTCCTCTTTCGCCGCCCGAAGAGCCTGAATACTCGACAAAGTGGAGAGATCAACCCTGAAACCATATTTGTAGAGGAGGACGCGGGAAGCATTGTCCCCTGCCCCGGCTGTATCGCAACTTGAGCTTCCGAACTCGATCCAACCGGAGGCTCCTCAATATAGGTCGGAAGAAAAGGAGGCGCACATGCTTCCAACGGGTCCCCTCCGGTAGACTCCGCCCCGACAGTGTCCGTCACCGGGGGTAATAGGGCGGGACCTGTACGTCCAAAGCAACCGTCAATCGACGTAACCCAAAGGATGTGACGATAGAAGATAGGCCTCCTCACAAGTTAAGATTCGGCTTATCTTACCAGGAAAGGAGCATGGAGGCCGCAGCTCGCTCGCAGCTGACGTAGTTTCCTCCCTCCCGGTCTCCAAGTTGAATTCAACTGGTGTCTCTGCCCCAGCCACCCCGGAAAGGGAGCCAGCCAGTTCAGTGCCACCCTGTTGAAATTCAACTGTCTCAGGAACGGGTGCAGTAGAGTCCTCATCCCCATGGGGTGAGACCTCAGCAGCATGAGATCTCTCGACCGCCTTCGAAGGAGCCCCAGCAAGAACGATAGCGGTACACATATCATCGACCAAAGTGGTCGGGGCCAGATCAACCTCAGCGGTAGGTCTCTGAGAAATCGACTCCTCCGACGCCTAGAAAGAGCAAAAAAAATAATTAAGCCATAATTTAGAAAAAGAAGGAGAAGGTAGTCGAAATTCAAATTACCTCAGAAATAGTGTCGATATCATCAATAAACAGCCTGCGACGTCTTGCCGCAGCCCGCTTTCTTGAGTAGGTTTTGCCATCATCAGTAAACATACGCCTGCTTGTTTGCGCGAAGGACCAGGCACAGCGGGTGGCTGATCCACCACTTCATCCGGCACAGTAGGTGGCTGATCTCCACCTCCTCACCCGAGGGATGGAACGAATTATCGGTATCCTGCTCATCATCCCCTTGCCCGCCGTAGTGGACTCGATTCTGGCACAGGAACCATATTCTCCCTTTTTTCCTCTTCTTGGACCCCTCGGGTTTTTCTGCCAAGCCAGTACCGACAATAAAGCTGGTACTCATGTCAAAGTTAACGGGAGGCTTGCTCGCCGCAACATGATAGAGGGCCGCCATGTACAAAATATTCCTGATGTATTTACATCAGGAAGCGAGAAGCTAGCTCGGGTATGAACCACATTGTAATAATGCCTAGCTCTGATACCATCAAGAACACTGCCCTCAAAGCCTAGGCAAGCACTGGGACAATCAAGGAACAACTAGTTATACCCGAATTAGCGGAAGAACCTGCTAGGCAAATAGGGCTCCAGGTATATGTTATTGCGGTAACGATATACTAGGTGCGCTGGACGAATATTATGCAGCCAAAGAAGCAGTTTCTCAGACAAGAGGAGGGGAGGTTCAATGCCATCAACATGTATACCCCTCACTTCTCTAGCGGTAAATTGAGGAAGAGACACAAAGAAGTAGTACCCGTATACTTTCGCCAACGCCCTCCGACAGGCTGGTATGGTGTCGTATTCCCAAGGCTGATGACGGTATCGGAAGAGGAATGCGTCATCAGCAGTAACGTCATCTTCTGGTTCGGGCCTCATCAACGACCGGTAATGCATCAATAGCCACCCCATTAGATAATGGTAGGGTAGCTCTATCCGCTCAAAGTCCAGCGTCGTCTCGCGAGCAATGACTTTAGATGAAAAGGCGCAGAGGCCGTGGTGTATGCTACACACCATGGCCGGAAGGAGGGCTAGTCTGACTCTGAAGACCAGCTTCACGGCCGGGAGGATAAAGTGGCGGCTGATCCTTTCAATAGAACCTGCCCCTCCCGAGACTACGTAATTCCGTAGCTACACCATTAAGAATCCGGCCAAGAGTGCTTTCTCGGACATCTGTCGGGTACCATGGTGGAAATAGCTGAAGGAATCAGTACGACTCCCAAATTTGTCAATAGTAGACCTCGACCTCTTGGCAGTTGACATCAGGTTTCTTATCTCCTCCTGGGTCTGAGGACCTCGGGAAGAAACCCGGCCAGAGGCACTAAATTGGAAAAGATACGAGACCGAAGACGTGGTATGGGGAGCGTTCCCTTCGGAGCTATTATTCTTCTTGATAGTCGTTTGGTGGCAGATACTGTAGTGGCACAGCAGTTCCTGGTACACGGCAATGAAACCCGAGAATCGTCGATCTAGATCCTCAAATTCCTCGTTTGTCGGGGTATATACTTCAAAGGCCTCGCCCCCCCACGGCAGCTTAGAAACAGCATGCATTTCATGGAGAGCAAGTCCCAACTCCCCTCCGGGCGCGAAGAAAGTCTCCTTCCGCTGGCTATACATTTCCAAAAGAGCCATGAACAATGGTTTGTTGATGGGTAACCCGTAACAGGTACCCCGGATGGCATACTAGAGGTCGATCTCCCGAAGGAATTTCTCGTATTTTCTCAGGATCCATGAAGTAAGGTTGGCCCACGTAGGGATGGGGTTTATCCAGTTCAGAAGCGACAAACTGCCAATAGGATAAGACCCCTTGCGAGCGAGCTGATTTAGGAAGGTATCGGCTAGAGTAAAAGTGAAATTGGGACCAGATACGTTTATGAAAGTACCCAAAATCAGTCCCATCACACTCCGACTGACCAAGTCCCTGCTTGCATGTGCTGACCTAATATTCCTGTTATAATGGATGTTGCCCACAAACATCCCCGATTGGGTTGGAGTTAGGGAGCCCACCATCTGCCTGCTCAGCGGTACCATATTGAACCACGAGAGTGGAAAATGACGTTCCATTTCGGGAATATGGATCTTCACCCCGTCCACGGTAAAGTCCCAGCTCTCAGAAATATCCAGCACACGGGGGTTTTTTTTATGGATAGAGCATCCCCGAAGAGAAAGGCTGGTTTCAGATACTCTCCTTCCAGTCTTCCCGAATTCATCATAGTACAAAGAAAGTGGAAAGGCTGGTTATTGATGACGCTCAACCTCTCCCTAGGTTCATCGGTGGGAAGCTGATTTGACACACGTCGAACCAAGTCGTCGAGCTGCACACCCATAGCATATTGGGCTGAACCCACCAAAAGCTCCCCTGCTGGATTGATTGGCAGGTTCACTAAAGAAAGACAAGAGAAACAGGATTAAAAGATGATTAAAATGAAAACACTTAAAGTTTCTTAAAAAAGGAGCTCCTATGAGCCTATGCGGTTCGAATCAACGAAGTCTTATGCGGCCCAATTCAGTTGGGTTTCATGCGGCACGGCTTCGATAGAGCCTATGCGGCTCGAGTCAACACAGCCTTATGCGGCCCGACTCAGTGGGGTTTCATGCGGTACTGTTTCAATAGAGCTTATGCGGTTCCGTTGAACTTATGCGGTTCTATTTAGCAGAAGAGCTTATGCGGCACGATTTAGCGAAGCATTATGCGGTCCACTTCGTCAGGAGTACATACGAGCCCGTTCAGTGGGACTTCATGCGGTTCAAATCTAGAAGTGCTCCTGCGGTTTAAGTCATTCTCATGCGGCTCAAACGCAGGGCATGTCCCATGCGACTCGATATGAGAGGGTCGTGCGGCACACGCAACGTATGCGGTTTCATCATGATTGAACTTAGGCAGTTCAATAAAAACGAAGGATGAAGGCTTGTGCATAAGTTATGCAATAGAGCCATGATTTTTAGGGCTGAAAGCACTCAATATTCCATCCAAATCCTTACCTTTAATGGTAGGATAGACGTCGGGGTGCCTTTCAGGCGTAGTAGCCGATGAGGAAGCCGCTTTCTTGCCCTTTGCAGCAGCAGAAGCAGCCTGGGATGACTTGGGGGCCATTATCGACGGTCGGAGAAGGAAGACAAAGGAAGGAAATTAGGGCTGAAGACGAAGAAGAAAGTAAAAAAGTCTCTTCGACTGAAAATGTTTATATTTATAGGCGGGTGCCTCGATCCACGTGCAGCCTGAAAACTGACTCTTCAGTTATCGAGACGAGCCGAATAAAATAGAGGTCAAACTCTTGGGATCCCACCCCAAAAAATGACTTCAAAATCTGACAGCAAATCAACAGCAATTAATGCGAAAGATTTACACACGTGCCAGGATGATGTGGCAAGAAGCTCATGCGGCCAGACAGCTTATGTGGCCAGAAAGTCCATGCGGTTGGTTGGTCAATGCGGCTGAGTAGGTCATGCGACTGAGACATCCATGCGGCCAGAACATCATATGCGGCCAGAGGGGTTATAGATAGCCATACTTCTTATTCAAAGTATTTCAATTTTACAAATTAAAAACTTTAAAGGGGGTCTTGTAGAAGCATGGAAAAGAATAAAGAAAAGTCCATGCGACCAAGGGTCCCCATGCGGCTCAGAGAGACCATGCGGCTCGGGGATCCATGCGGCTCAGGGACCCATGCGGCTCAAAGAGTCCACCCTATGCGGCCCAGAAAGGAGCTACGTGGCCTTCAACAGCTCCTTCTTTCGACTTTTGCTGTATTTAATGCCTTGACGGCTGACAGCTCTGACAGATGACAGCTTTGACGTAAAGGCGCAATAATGACTGACATAAAAGAGCTTTCCTAGGAAAAAGAATGAGATCTTCTCACAGTTGGCAGGATCCACCAAATTCCGAGGTATGCGGCTGCATCCTTTATGCGACCGTCCATCAGCATGCGGCTGTCCACCTTCATGCGGTTGCATCCCTTATGCGACTGTTCGTCGTCATGCAGCTGACTACCTTCATGCGGCTTACTATCTCCATGCGGCTGCCCACCTTCATGCGGCTATATCCTTCATGCGGCTGTCCATCAGCATTCGGCTGTCCATCTCCATGCAGTTGTCCATTTTCATGCGGTCGTTCATTCTCATACGGCCCGCTCATATGCGGCTCTGCCAAGACAGCCCAGTCGAGACATGTGGCGCTCTTCATGATAATTGAGACACGTGGCAATCCTATCCCCCTGAGAACTATGGCTGATTGCGAATCCTAACAAAATCCGATTGGTGGCAATCACCATAATTGCCCAAATCATGTCAAATCGAGCAAATTAGACACGTGGCAGGCCATTACAAGTCATTAATATTCATGGCAATCAGCATTTATTGCCCACAGAGATTCAATACGATCTACATTAATCACCTAGATTTGCTACAATCAGAATAAAGGGCCCAGATTAATTAGTCCTTAACCGTCGATATATCAAGGAGGCAATCATTACAAACCCTAATGATTGCATCCCACACCTATAAATAGCAAGGAGCCATTCCCTTACGAGGATGACCCCTTTTGGAGAAGAGTACCAGAGCACTAAAAGAGAGAGAGCAAAGAGAGCATTTCTTCAACGCCAAGCAGATCTTCCCAGGAGCCAAGGTTGCATTCGATCATCCAAGGAGTAAGGCAGAGCTGCCGTAGCTTTCCCGAGCCTCTATCGTCACCCCCAGAATCTAAAATAAACAATTGTACTTAGATTACTTTTCCTAGGTTTTGTTCCTAGGCTTTCTTTGTACAAGCGAGTTTGTATTGTGAAGTAAAAGTCCAGTCCTCCGATAATTATTCTGTTCTTTTATATTTCATGGCAAACAGTGCGCAAGACGTCAGTTTGCGCTGGCACAACTGACATGTGCAAAACGATGGATTGCGCTGAGCATTTTGTCAGCGCTTTCCATCCGATTGCGCAAGAGTATAGTTTTCATAAAAATAAAAACTATTGTGAATGCAACCGAAACCCTAAATAGGATGGCACAAATACCATCAATCTCTAAAAAGAGAGAGGTATGAAGGTCTAAAAACATCAAAACCCTAAAAAGGGTTTCGATCATGGTTCGTCATTTCACCTTGTAGTGCTGGATGACCCGTCTCATAATGTCATACTCGTGGCGCAACACGAGTCGAGGGTTCGGCGGGGGCCTTGCCCTTCTCAGTGGCTGTTCGCTTGGGAGCCATCGCTGTCGTTGGTGGGAAGAAGAAGCAGTAGTCGGAGTAGGAGCGGAACCTTTATCTCTTTAACAGTCGAAAACAAGTAAAAGTGGAAAGAAGAAAAAATGGAACTATTTATAGTTTTTCCAAGTGTAACAGCCACCTCCAATTGCGTCGAGAAAGTCGGAGCTAATTTCTCCAAACGCGCAATCACGGCGCAACTTGCGCAACTTGATTTTAATTTTGAAATTCAAAGTATTTCAAAACTTTGAATATTTTTAAATTTCAAAAACTTTGAAGGGGGTCTTGTAGGTCCTAAAAATCAAGTTGTATTCATCAAATAGGCAAAAGAAATTAATTTGTGCACCCTTCAAATGGACTGCGCAGGAGGCAGATTACGCTACAAATCGAACGCACGAGCTGAACTGCGCTACCACCCAAGCGCGCTGCGATGACGTGGCAACGTCATCATTACCTGACAAAAATCAGATCTTCTGACAACTGACAGCCCGAAAAGCGAGGAGTCTGTTCGTTTCTCGAGCCGCACCGCATTCTAGGACAAATATCCAAATTCTAGCGCGGTCCAGCTGCCAAAAGACAGCGCAGTCTGACAGCTCAACATCAGCGCAACCCGAGTCTCAGCGCTATCCTTTGAAGCGCAGTCTGATGCTAGCTCTTTTCAAGTGGCACAATCCAGCAAGATAACTGATATTTATTACGTGGCTTACATGCCATCAATTGCTCGCCACGTGGCAACTGCCTGTATACGACCATGCGCATTTCAATCAAACAATACCACGCATCTAAATACAGTTAGCCCACGATCGAGTAACTGCGTAATAGGCCAGCGCAGTTCACTGTTTGCGCAGTCTGTTGCTAGTGCAGTTCATCATGCGCAATTCAGAATAACTACAAATTAGTTATTTCTAGAACTCTATAAATAGAGTTTCAAGTCCTTCATTAAGGGGATCAGATCATTATTATCATCAGAGATCAGGAGTTCTTGTCCAAGTGCTGCTGCATTCTTCAGAGGCTATCATCTTCAAAGTTCACATCGTCCAATGGATAAACCGATCGTCTTCAAATCGGATTCCTATAGTTGTACTTTCTCAGAATTCAATTGTAATCTTCTTACAAAGTTTGTGAAATAAAAGACTTTTGTTTTTGCAAACAAGCGGGAGTAGAGCAGTTCCAGCAATTTGCTAAGGCGTTCCCTCAGTACATAGACGGCACAAAAATTAAGTGTCCGTGTGTGAAATATCATAACGTGAAATATTATCCAGAAGTGGAAGTGACATATCATTTATACTCGAGGGATTTCACGCCTAATTACTATCATTGGACCGCATACGGAGAACTTGTGTCTTTAGCATCAGAGCCTGAGCCTTATGTTGAGCCGTATATGCATGCGGGACCTAATTTTGTTTCAGATAATCATGCATACGACGACGGGTGCGTGAACATGGTTTTCGATGCTGCGGGGCCTAGTTTTATTCATGATGCAGTTGAGGAGGCACCGAATGTCGATGCTGCAAAGTTCATGGAGTTGCTGGAGAATGCAAGGACTCCATTGTATCCTAGTTGTGAGGATCATTCACCGTTGGAGGTGGTTACAAGACTATTGAGCATTAAGTCAGATTTTAACATGTCGCAAGAATGCTATAACCGAGTGTTGGAGTTGATTATAGAGATCTTGTCGGTGGGTGCTAAGTTACCTAAAGACTTCTATCGGTCTAAGAGAATGGTGAGATCGGTCTGGATAGGATACGAGAAAATTGATTCTTGTCGCAATGGGTGCATGTTGTACTACAAAGTCGACAAGGACGCTGATGTGTGCAGATTTTGTGGTACTGATCGCTATAAGACAACTAGTACAGAAAGGTCTACCGGTGCAAGAAGACTGACAGATTTAATGCACTACTTGCCTTTAACGTCGCGGTTGTAAAGATTATTTATGGTGAAAGAGACGGCCGAAAATATGAGTTGGCACATGCGAGAACAGATTGAAGGAGTGTTGGATCACCCATCCGATGGAGAAGCGTGGAAGCACTTTGATCGAGTGTATCCTGATTTTGCTTCAGATCTGTGTAATGTCAGGTTGGGGCTATCTTCTGACAGTTTTACCTCTTTTTGGTCTTTCGGGATCCCAGTATTCGTGATGGCCTGTGATTGTCACTCCGTATAACCTACCGCCTTGGATGTGCAAGAAGACTCAGTACATATTTCTAACCCTTATAATTCCTGGTCCGAACAATCCCAAGAGGAACATTGATGTATACTTACAGCCTTTGATAGATGAGTTGAATCAATTATGGAAAGTAGGCACTAACACGTACGATGTTTCCAGAAAACAGAATTTTCAGATGAAGGCAATCCTTATGTGGACCATCAACGACTTTTCGGCCTATGGAATGTTATCTGGATGGAGCACTCATGGCCGTCTCTCATGTCCGTATTGCATGGACCGTACTAAGGCTTTTCATTTGAAATACGGAGGAAAATCGTGCTTCTTTAATTATCATCAGCAATTTATGCTAAAAGATCATCCGTTCAGAAGGAACAGGAATGCATTCCGTGTCGGCGTTGTAGAGAAGGGTGATCCACCGCCAAGGTGGTGCGGAGCCACGATATGGAAGAAGGTTAGAGATTTTCCAAGTGCTATCAAAGATTCTACAACTGGGTACAAGTGCGATGGATTTGGTAGAGATCATAACTGGACAAAGAGGAGCATATTCTGGGATCTGCCATATTGGAGTACCAATCTGATCAGATTATAATCTTGATGTCATGTATATTAAGAAGAATGTGTTTGATAACATAATTAATACTGTGATGGACGTAAAGGGGAAAACGAAAGACAATCCCAAGGCCAGGTTGGACTTAGAAGAAATATGCAAATGCCCTGCGTTACATTTGATAGAGGAGAATGGAAAACAGTTCCTGCCGAAGTCAATTTTCTCACTGGACAAGGAGGATAAAGTGAGACTTTGTCGGTGGATCCAGGGCCTAAAATTTCTAGACGGATATGTGTCAAATCTGAGAAGATGTGTCGATCCGAAGGAAAACAAATTGACGGGTATGAAGACCCACGATTGTCACATATTCATGGAGAGGTTAATTCCAATTGCATTTTGGGAATTCTTACCGCAGGCAGTTTGGGATCCATTGACGGAGCTTAGCATATTCTTCAGGGATCTTTGTTCTAAGAAATTGCTCATTGATCGTCTAGAAAAGCAAGAGAAGGACATTGCGATAACATTGTGTAAGCTAGAGAGGGTGTTTCCTCCTGGATTCTTCGACTCTATGGAGCATTTGCCGATTCATCTATCCTATGAGGCACGTGTTGGTGGACCCGTCGAATATCGATAGATGTACCCGTTCGAACGATATTTGAATCACCTAAAAAGAAAGGTAAAAAATAAGACACGGGTCGAGGGTTCTATTTGTGAAGCCTATGTTCTCGAGGAGATCACAAACTTTTGTTCGATGTATTTCAAGCCTCATGTTGCAACTAATAGAACGAGAGCTTCCAGAAACGACGACGGAGATCATGAATGTAATGATACAATACTAAAGGTACTCAATGCCCCAGGAAAGCCATCGGGTAAAATGAAGAAGAGATATCTGAACGATGATGAGCTAAGGGCTGCTCAGGTGTATGTATTACTCAACTGCGACGATGATGAAGTAGAGAAGCTGGAGGGGTAAGTAATTAATACGTCTACATTATTTTAATAGTGTTGATTATTATACTATTACATTAATTGAACGATATTGTTTTTAGCATATTTAATGATGATGTGAGGTCAGGTAGGCCACATATAACATAAGAAGAACTAGAACAAGAAATGAGGCATTATTTTCCATCATGGTTGAGTGCATATGTAAGACTTGAGAACTCTATAATTACCTTTCTGTATATGCACTTCAGAATGAGCTTAATTTAATTTTTCGTGGTATTTAGGTCGATCGTCCATACGCAAGACTTGAGAATGAGTCTATTAGAACGCTAGCCAAGGGACCAATTTATGCTACAAAAATATGGCCAAGCTACTGTGTTAATGGGTTTAGGTTTAAGTCAACAACTTGCCCGATCAGAGACAACTTTGTATATCTCGATTCCACCAAAAATAGTTGTTTGTGTATCAGATCTTCGAACTACAAAGATGTTGATGCGGGCAACAATTTCTATGGCGTCCTACGGAAGATTATGGAGCTGACATATAGTTATGGAATAGAGCCTGCTAAGATTGTGTTATTCAGGTGTGATTGGTTCGATCCGATTGAAGGTCAAGGGTGGAAAGTAGACAAGCACGGTCTTGTGGATATAAACTATCGGCGTCGATATCAAGCCAATGAACCATTTGTCCTATCAAGTCAGGCTCAGCTCGTATACTTCACAAGTTATCCCAAACGGGGAACAACAAGGTCGGACTGGTGGGCAGTATACAAGACCAAAGCTAGAAATACCTTTGAGGTTGACGATATAGCTTATCAGGAGGATGAACTATCTCTTATAACAAATATTGTTGAAGTGGACACGACGGAAGTTCCTCATTACACATCTAATTGTGTAGAAGAAGTAGAATTATCTGAAGAGAAAGATGCTGATGAAAGTGAAGATGTAGAGGAGGAAGAAGAAGATGATGATGAGCTAAACAAACTAGATGAATTTTCAGAAGAGGATTAAATCTGTACGTTTGTTTTATCATCATATTTGATACTTTAGTGACACTTTTATCATATAAATCTGTGACACTTTAGTGACACTTTATCTGTGACTATGAGATTTTTAAAAATTTTGTGATGTCTATCATATAGATATGTATATTTGTTTTATTGTCATATGTTATTATCAGGTATGACTAGACCCGGACGACGCGAAGGATATTATGTTAGGCAGTCCCGTCTGCCTCGGGCAGGGGATGCAGATTCCTTACCTCTCTCATCTCCGAGTACGCCAGTGTACCGTTTGTTCCCGGTCCATTACTGGGACAGGGCAGTTCCAGCAGGTTGGCGACTCCTCCCTCGTCGTCCAGCATTCCTGATCCGCGTCCAGTATTCCTCCGTGTCCAGCATTCCTCCTCCCGACGGCTCCATGGAGAGAGCCGACCGAGCATATGGAGGACGACGATCAGACTGATCCTGCCCAGCCAGGAGGTGAGAGCGACCCTCCATGCGCTCCCCCGGACGAGACGCGTATGGAGATTTGGACGGACGGTCCTACGAAGTAAGTTAATTAGTTAATATATATTTCTCAAATGATTATATGTATATATATTCATAAAATTTATTATTGTATAGATATCGGCCTCCTGCAGTACAGAGACAGCTGAGGTTATTTCTGAGGCAGAACTATAGTGGGCCTTGGATTAACTACTCAGATGCTCCCGCAGATAGAAAGGCCTTTTGGTTGGCCCACTTCAAGGTAAAAAATTTGATTTTTAAATTTTAACAATCATTTGTGTATATTAATAACTTTTTTATTTTACTTCTTATAGACGACCTATTTCTATCCACCTCACCGGGCGGCGAAGATCGAGGTCCAATTTTTTTATCGTCGCAGGCAAGCTCATCCGTGATGCGATCCATGACCAGAAGTCTCGTGATCGCCGGAAAGCCGATCCATGGTTGGATCACGCCAGAGCAGTGGACCGCGATGAAGGGTAGATTCGTCGAGGCCAGGTACCAGGAGCGGTCTAACAAGGCCAAGGTGGCGCGGTCGAGCGCCAGTGAGTGGTGTGGTGGCTCCATTCCGATGATAGAGCATTTTCGTCGTCTGGTACGTTTGCTATGACGGACATCATTTTATATATAGTTGGATATAATATTTAATACTAATAATAGATAATATTTTAACTGGTAAAAATGGGTGAGGACCCCAACATGGTGACCGTCTTCCTGGTCACCCATAGGAGGGCTGGAGAGTTCATTGACGAGAGGGCGACGCAGGCATATGTCCTTATTCTTTATATTAATTTACTATAATTTAGAAAACAGAAAATAGATATCAATATAGACTTTAGCAAACACTTATACGTTAGCAAATATTGTTCTAGGCCGAGTTTGTTCGGCTACAAGAGGAGGCGGCTGCTGCTGCTAGTGCGCTAGCAGAGGAAAGGGCTGGTACTTCCTCCCAGCGCCTACAGCTCCATCGCCGGACGACCTCTGGATGACCGCCGTTGGCGTTCTTCAGAAGGGTACGTACTACAGTACGGGATCCTACGGCACCTATTTAGCTTCAGAGTCATCCCGGGCCCCCTCTGTCAGTGCGCAGTCTCCAACTTCGCAGGCGTCATCACGAACTCAGGATATTCACCGTCAGATCGACGAGCTACGTATGAGTTACAGCAGCAGATTTCTGATCACCTTACCGCAGAGCGACGATCTGACCCTCTGATGATCACCGGATGATTTTATGCGATCGAGCGCAGTATACAGGAGCTGATGAGTCTGCAGCAGGCTACAGCTGCCAGCTTGCACATGCTCACCGAGTCTACACAGCGCACAGAGCGTAGACAGGTCGAGCTGGAGGATCGCAGAGGACCATGTCTGCCTCACTCACTCAGGTATCGGCTTCGATTGAGGAGAGTACTCAGAGGATGGTGAGTACCCTTGCTGCGCATGGTGAGCGACTGCGAGAGCTGGAGCAGATACGTCCTCCGGTCCATCGACGGTGCCGACTCTAGACATTGCACTGCCCCTATGCCCCTACGGTGCAGCTCACACAGGAGCAGTATGAGTGCATGCTATCCCAGATGTGCGGCAGGGGTCCTCAGAGATCTAGTAGATTTTTTATCATCTTTGTATGTATTGGCCCTATGGGCCATTGACCATTCTGTACACTAATTTTCATTATTTTTGACTTGTTGGACATGTATTTTTTGGACATGTATGTTTGTGATATTTAATTTGTTGGTATTTTATTGAGTACATGTATGATATTTAGTTATAGAATGTTATGATGGAAGATGTTATTCATCTATTAGTTGTAGACTTATGATAGAAGATGTTAATTATATATGATGATATCTGCGACGGGGATGACAAATATACCTACGCTGGGTTATAAGCGATGATCGATATACAAAGGAGGTGCTGCCCAAATTTTAAAAAAATATAATATATATTTTGTGATGATGTGTGTCTGTGTTTACAGTGTATATGAAATGCAATGTTCGGAAACCATCGATAGTTTCGATTACTGTTGTATATTTATCTTGGACAAAAAGAGCAACTGTTCAGGGTGTACTTCTGAGAGCTTCATTTTCACATCCTTCACTCTCTCGACGGACGTCGTACAGGATCCCGAGAAGGACGTGAAGAGGAAGCTCTGAGAAGTGCACCTTGAACTGTTGCTCTTTCTATCCAAGATAAAACATAGAACAGTAAGCGAAACTGTCGATGGTTCGAACACTGCACTTCACACACACTGTAAACACAGACACACAGCATGACAAAAATACACATTATATTTTTTAAATTTTTCAGGATTTGTGACGTATAGCGACGGATAGTGACGTCTTAGCAACGTATGAGGATGTCGCTAATACGCCGCTAATTAGCGTCGGTACGTCGATGTACGTCGCTACCTTGCTGACGTGGTAGGTATGATATGTCATCACATAAATAGAAATAAACGTCACTAAGTAGTCGCACTATGTCACTATTTTTGCTACGTAAAGTTGTCGACGCTCTCCGTCGCTAACTTTACGACGACCCAGCGACCGGCAGTGACGTCGCAAACAGCGATGTAGAGCGACAAATTTGTCATCTGCGACTAGCTTTAAAGCGACCTTCATTTTTCGTCGCTACAGTCGTCGCTAATTACGATTAGCGACGTATTTTCCATAATTAGCGACGTATCTGGACGTCGCTAATCTGCCTTATTTTAGTAGTGTATGATTCCGGCTTACCTTTTGTGGTACTGGCCCTGATTCTACTGGCACTTTGAGGTGCTACCTGTCTACTGGCACTTTGAGGTGTTATCTCCCTGATTATATTGTACTGTGGTGCAATCTTGATATTCTAGCTATATGATATGATTACCTGTACGGGTACCTTGGGTTGGCCTGTAGTCTTAACATGGTCAGGATTGATTGATTGCTTGTTGCATAACATGAGGATGAATCACAACTGAGAATATATGTGCCAAAGTTGAATCTTACTTAGCGTTCCCATACTGAGGTACAACATTAGGAGGATGATCATGTGACTACGACATGTGATTCCGGATAACTGTAGGAATATTCTAGGTAACTTTAACTGGAAGAAGCATTGGGAGGGAATGGAATCCCGAGATGTGCAGTACTAGCCGCTTATCCAGACATTAGTCAGGGATTGCCAAGCTGGCTACTAAGGATATTGTTACCGTCTGCATTAGCGGATGGCATTATCCGACTACTTTACTTACTATGTACTACATGCTTGTCTTGCTCGCACGGTGGCCTTATGAGGGACCGGTGCTTATCTAGTCTAGTTATATTTGGCCTCGCTAGCTTGCTAGATCGACACGATATGAGGATTCCTATCTTTTTGCGTTGTTGGGGTAACCCAACCTCCACATAGAAAGTCGTAGGCATTTGAGTGGCCGCTTATTCCCCTAAATTGTTTGGCTTGTTGCTTGTAAAGCTGGCTGATATAGAGTTCCAGTTGGCGATGCAGGCATTATTGGATGTTAGGGAGATTATGATGATTGTTGGTTATTTAGCTACTTTAGTTGTGGATTGCTATCGTACATTGGTACCGCACGATTCTTACCCTCATTACTGTTTATACAAGCTTTTTCTGTCATATATTTTATTCTACTGGCTTTTCTTCGACCGTCCTTGAGCATTCCTTTCTGGTACTTGCTGTGGACAGACTGACCAATCCTGGATTATTTCCAGATTGCCAGTGATCGACCCTGTGCATCTTTCATACTTGACTTGGAGGATGTGCTTCAGTTCCAGATAATGCTAGAAACTGTGGGATGGTATACTCGTCTACATTATTATCCTGTATTATAGATTTTATGATTATCATATAAGTATTTTCTACTTTCCATATGATTCTCTTTCTTATTATTTTATATTATTGTCTGTAGATATGAGATCGTATTTAGGCCATAGATTAATTGCATGTTAGGATACCCAACAAGATTGACAACTGTAATCGCCGTATGACGTAATCGTACCTTATACGGTGTAGCTGGCCTACATCCGTTCCCGTATTTCGGTACTGTGGTGTGACAGCCGGCGACGAGCGATGGTCATCTCTGTTGTGATGGCTCTCCTCCGTGCCTTTCTAGAAGCTCTCGGAGACTTCCCATCAACCGACTTAACTTCGTGCATCGTGGCCGTCCAAGCTGTAATGCCCCGTCCCAACATCGTGCCCCATTCTGTCCACGGGGTGTACGAGAATGGAACACTGTCGCCATCGATTCGGTCGGGACGATAGGTCGGGATCGATCGAATCGGTCGAACGGGAATGGTTGAATTAAGATCCATTCCGTTATGGAATGGCTTCTTCGAAACCAAGTCCCATATTCAGCGGGTTGCGCCTCAAGGATTGACTCTGCGGCTGACTCGGAAGAGACCTCCCGTTGCTCTGTTTTTTACGCCGCTTGCGTTGGTTTTGGCTTTGGTTTTCTGAATGCGTTTTCGTGAATGTTTTGATGGTTTTCATGGCTTGCGTTTCGAACTCGCATTTCCTATCAAACTTCTTGAATAATACAGTATTCTAATATATTGCTTGCGCGATTTCAGGTAATCGCGTAGGCGACGTCTAGCGCGACCAACAAGTTCTCTCGCCTGAAGCAAACTCAAGGTGAGTGGCTGACCTCCTTCTCCTCGACCTCTATTTCAAAATAAGAACTCGGGTAACTGTATCAATTGAATGATTCATTTGGAAAACACAAGTCCTATGTTCTATAAAAGAAAAGATAAGATTCTAGAAAAGAGAGAATTAATTCAGGTCTGAAAAACCAAGTGAATGAATCGATTAAAAACTAGCCCCAACGATACCCTAAAATATACCTTGTTAACATAACGGTTATGGACAACTTGTCGACAAGGGCGATGGTTTCCCCGAGCGGCAACCCGGGGCCACGGGAACGACTCGGCCTTAGAAGAAACAGGTTATAGCCGAGCTGGGTATGAAGCAACCGGTAATACGGGGCTTGCATCGGAGCTTGCTACTTGCGTTGCAAGGGTCCCATTTACCAGGCTATGTCCAGGATGGCTAGTTAATGCCAGTGACCTCCACACTATACACTTGATATAAATTGTTATCAACTAATAGGGAAGGTGATGGTAAGTTTTATGTTACACGGCACGCTCTGTCGAGGGAAATTCTGGTGTAACTTACTTGG
>JANAVB010027313.1:0-44287 GCA_029216955.1 Iris pallida | reverse complement strand
GCAATTTGCATCTGGTCGTCTGGTTGTTTCTGAATGTCATTCATGTTGTGTGCGTTGTCTCTTATATGCAGGTGTGATTCCCAGACTCTCATGGATAGAGAGGTATGCCTGCTATTGACTGAAAGCCTGCTAACTGCTATCTTTTCAAATAAAATATATGTCTTGGCAAAGTTTAATCAGACTGCAGACTGCTCCACTTCTTTTATTTCTTCATCCACAACTTCTTTTAACTTGGTTTTTGGTGGTATTTTGACTGTTTTCCTTATCCCTGGAATAGAGGACACAAGTTTTAAAAGTTTTGGTGCTGGTTAATATGTTCTCTTTTTTAAGCAGCAATATGAATTAAAATAAGATATGCTTTAGGTTTTTGGTGCAAAATGTTAGCCAATCAAGAGGCACATCCTTTTATTCAAGGTTCGTCAGGCCCACGAGGATCCAGATTTGATCTAGTCTGGGTTCGGTCTTGAGCTGCAGGCCGGTTCGGGCTAGGCTAGAGACCAAAATCAAAATCATGAACTCGGTCCGTCCCAGAATCTGGTCTAGACGGTCGGGTTCGGGTGGTGCGTGTCGTAGTCCGATAAAGACCATCATAATTTTAAAAAATGGACTTAGACTTTTTGCCTTGGCTATTTTAGAAAGAAAAAAATATAGTAGTAGAAAAGCAAAAAAAAACAATTAATAAAAAAAAACTTTATTAATTTGTGTTTATTTGAGAACTTTATATTTATTTTATTTTTTAGAAAATTGAAAGGGGGAAGTACAAATTTTATCTTCAATCTTTGATCTTCATGTCAAGCTTATATTTGAATCTTGATGGCGGTCTTCGTATCTTTAAATTTTCGAATTTCAAAGAAATGAATCTAAATGTGCAAAACTTCGTCGCTTCATTATTCAATTTCTGTAGCATCCTCTGTAGTAAAAACTTGAAATGTTAATTCATTAATGGCGACACTTTAATCTCTCCAAGTGTTAAGTATATTTTTCTGATTTTCTCCATGAAACCAATTTTAGATGCAAACACAAATTTCTAAAACTTCTGATAGATATCCTTTCTTTCTTAACATTTTTGAACCTGCACTAAAACATGATTCTGATAATACAGAAAATGAGTGATAATGTTACCTGTTATAGATGAATTTAGTGGCCGGGGCATGCATGGTGAAATTAAGTAAGTTTTGCAGATAACTGGTGAAACGGTAGGGGAGGTGAAGGCAGTTGCAGATATGCACCAAAGAAAGGCAGAGATGGCTACCCACTCTGATGCTTTTATTGCCTTACCTGGTCAGTCAGTTTCTAATTTATATATTAATGTCTACTATATATATATGCATGTAACACCAAGGCAATTAATTCCAAAGAAATTTGTGCATGAATGAATAAATAGGAGATTAATTCTGCTATATACAGATCTTGCATGCTGCCGGCATGATCTACTCTTCACCATAATTAGTTTATGTTTGAGAATGCTGTACGTGGATGAGCTACATAAGAAATTGTCCGGCCATTATATATATATATATATATATATATATATATAATCTTGTAGTACGTAGCAAACCTGAAATGCAGTGGTCTATGGCAGCAATAAATCAGAGGTCAGGATTAATACATAATTTTTGAGAAATTTTGAGTGGTACCCCACTTTCTTTATCCATATTCACGGTACACATTACCACCTTAATAACGTAAGTTATCCCCAATTTTGACGGATTTCGTCCAAAACTAACGGTCAACGAGTTTGACCGATAATTTTGGACGAAATATCCTCCCAAATTCAAGCCCAAATCCTACCCCCCCTCCCCTGCTCTCCGCTCCGCTGCCGTATTCCCGTCCCGCCGCTGCCACGCCCTCGCTGTCGCGCTCATCACCACCACCATTACCACCACCTTCACCATCACCATCACCATCACCATCACCACCACATTCACCTTCACCATCACCACCACCACCACCTTCACCAACACCAACACCGCTCCCCAACGGGGCGAGGGGGCAGCGGTGGGGCGGGGGGGAGGATTATGATTTGGGTTTAGCTTTGGGGAGAATGAAGACGAGGATATTTTGGTCAAAAATTGTCAGTCAAATGGTTTTGACCATCAGCTATGGACGGATTCCATGTGAAGTGGAGGGTGTTTACATTTATGTAAAGTGGTGGAGTGTGAGTGCATCTTAAATAAGGGTAAAGAAAGTGGAATGCCACTCAAAATTTCTCTAATTTTTTTTTATGCGCGCAGGTGGATATGGAACTCTTGAGGAGCTGCTTGAAGTGATAACTTGGGCTCAGCTTGGCATACATGACAAGCCAGTAAGGACTACCTACTCTTCCTGTCACTTTACTGTACACTAATAAAAGCAAGTGCTTTTTTTTTTTCCTTCTTTTTAATCTTATAAAATATAAAATAATTTAAAATTTACATTAGATTTTTTATATATATTTATATTTTAATTAGGATTATAGAAATTTAATTTAATTATAGAAATTTAATTTAAATTTTACTTGGTCATGTAATTATGCATGCATGTTGCGCGCTTCCAGTTAGACCAAAATCATAGGTAGACCTTGGTAATTAGTGAAATTACTTCAGACCCAATTAACTCAACAATCTGTTTTGAGTCCTTAATTTATCTATTACTACATTACTCTACCCTCTTATATTTTTGTGTAGTTGAATATATTTCGATTTCAATATCAACAGTATTTCCTCAAAAAAAAAAAATATCAACAGTATGGAGTCACAAAATTAAATACGTACGTGCCCTAGTTTGTCATATTGATTCAGAAATATAAGTATGCTTTATAAAAATGCATGCTTGCTTCACAAGAACATGGTATTTATATTCTTGGCAATGTTGGGGCTTGCTGCAGGTGGGATTGCTGAATGTAGATGGCTACTACAACTCATTACTGTGTTTATAGACGAGCTGTAGGTAGAGGAGGCTTTATCAACCCCAATGCTCGTCATATCATTGTATCCGCTCCTACGCCTAAGGAACTTGTGAAGAAATTGGAGGTCAATTTTCACATTCTGATTCTGAATAACTTCAGTCCCCCCAAAATACCCATTGGGGTTTCATGATTCATGACAAATTGTAATTAGCAGATCAATATGTAAGTCTCAGATGCATGATCTTATCAATCTTCTATTTCTTGCTTGCTTTCAGGAATACTTTCCTCGACATGAAAGAGTTGCTTCAAAGCTGAACTGGGAGATTGAGCAGCTGGGCCACTCTGCAAAATGTGATATTTCTAGGTAGTACTAAGAATAAAGGATATTCTAGAGGCAGTATGGATTTGAAATAACATTTTGGGAATTGTAAGAAAGTTTGGAAATAGAAGTAGAAAAAGAAAAACTAACATTAAGAGGAGAATGCTTGTGATATTCCTTCCTTCTGTAAATTGCCACACATGGCCTTATATATAATATATGTCTTCATTAATTTTGCCCTTTTCATAGAAAATTATGTGACCTTTTGTTGTAGCATTGCATTAACTTTTCAATATAATATTAATTTTGCCCTTTTCATAGTAATTGCCACCCCCGCCGCTACTGCTGCCGCTGCAAATTGCTGCTGCGCGCCCCCGCCTGCTGGGAAATGGAAGAAGACAACATAGGCATTTGGTCCAAAAAATTGGTCAAACGAGTTGACCGTCAATAAGGAAGGTTTCCGTAAAAAATAGGAGGTGTCTTACATTATGGTATTGGGTGGAGTGCACCTTGAATTTGAGATATAAAAAGTTGGGTGCAACTCAAATTTTTTTATCACATTAGAAGTCATTCTTGAGTGGGAACAATCGGGGGCGTTATTTCCTGTGTTTTTTTGGGATTATGTACTCGTTTTATTAAATTTACGGTAACAATCAAACATGGATGGAACTACACCAAAGTGAACCTAAGAATATGAACAAAGATGATGAAACTAAGTAGGTTTTCATGCTACTTGAAATCTTACGACTAAATATGACTTTTCTCCTAATGTCAAAACATCATCTGATAAAACTAGGGAGAAAATGCAATGTCATAGTTCACTCTCACCAAGTGTAAAAGGTTGTTCATCATAAATAATATATTTTGTTAAGTTAGTTTTGTTACGAGGAGCCGAATAAGTACATGATCCTAATAAAGATCATTGAGAACCGGCACTTAACTGTGTTTGTCTAGCATAAATTGTGTCATTACCATAACAACTATCATAATATCTCTTCAAAGTTCCCTTTGTCTTTATTTTTTTCATTTAAAATATTTTTGGCATTTTTTGCATTGGCAGCTCTAGGATTGATTCTTGTGTGTGAAATCTAAGACTTGCTCTCCTTGAACACTTTTAGATGGTTGTTCGTTGTCTACAAGATTAGCATAATAATTACTATCAAAAGTATTATAAACATTGTAATAATGTCCCAAAAAGCTATCGAGGTGTTGGCTAGAACTAGTAGCATAATTAGGATCTAGCTATACTATATGTTTTGAAAATTGTAATAAAAAATTTAATCAATTTGAAATATCAAAATTGACTGCTTATGTAATATAATATATAAAAAAAACTTGAGCCTCAACTTGATTTTCTCCAAAGCCGGATGTAGAATTGTTGCAACATGTGTGGTTTTTTATCAAGGTGATCAAGCCTCTAAATTTTTTGAACTCTTACGATTTTTTTTGCACTTCAGTCCCCAGAAGTAGACAATTCCAAATAGAATATAAGACTTATTGTAAGTATTAGAAGAGAGGAAATTAAGAATATTTGTTCTGATAATTGGAAGATAGTTTGCAGTATCGACTGATATCGATATGGCATGGCATGTCCATACCGATATCGATATTGACTAATACCAACATTGGGGTATTTTTCAGTCAATTCGATAAATAAATTGATCGAAAAATACTAATCAACAAGAATGTAAATGCATAGTAAGGTTGTAAAAGATGTAATAAAGAAACTTATGTATTGTAGGTAAACCAATTAGCAAGGATATTATTATTTGATTCAATATCAAAACTACTATGAAACGACACCAAAAATACTTAAAATAATACCTAAATGTGTAAAATATTTTCTCTAAATTTATTAACAATCCTTTTCGTTACCAAAAAAATCAAATACTTCGATCTGAAACCGCCGATACTACTCATAATTAATGTCGATCTTGATACTCATTGGAATGGTCTGATACTGATATTGCGAACCTTGAATTTAATCATGTCTATAGGATTCTTTTTCGGGTGCCAATGACCACAAATATATTGTTGTTATAGGGGTATTTTGGTCAATTGCAAAAAATGACCAAAATATCCCTCATTAGCATTCAGAACCAGTTCAACATGTGAGTATTTTGATCAGAAAATCCTCCAAAAAGATTTTTCTTATGTGCGTACTCAATACCCTATCTTGTTCTATGTTTTAGCCAGCTTGCTCAGCTTACCACTCTAGCTTTTAATTTCACCTCTTTGGTATAAACTTTCATATGATTTTTTTTTTGTGAGTGTGTTCTTGATAAACTTTTCTTAGCTGGTTTACTATCCATTTTATTTCACTTCACAGACCTAGGTTATAATTATTGACATGATTTTGACAAATGTAGTGATATGTTGCACGAACATGGCAAATGGTGTCCATATCCGTGTTTGTATTCGTGCAACATAGATAACTACTTTTGTAAACATTTGAAATGTCCGTATCCCGTATCCTTACTGTATCCGTATCCCTATTTTGTTACAGTAAGCTATCTTGTTTCTTTGCCTTCTTTTTAAACTTTATTTCATGTGATCATTTGCCTCTCATGGTTACTCGCACTGAATTATTGTTGCCACTGTTCATAATTTAATTTTAAGTGTAGATTTTTGTTTTTTTTTTTAACTTTAAGTGTAAGCTTATGTTGTATGGACACGGAAAAATGGTGTATGTATCCGTACTGTCCATACTAAGATACGTGTTTGTATTCAACAACATAGAATGTGATGACTACTATACCTATTTGATAATGTCCTCATTCGTGCAACATAGAATGTAGGTATTTTAGCGGAACTTGACTTCATTTTTAGAAGTGAAAACGTCAACTGTTTCCCATATGTTAGGATCTCCATGTCTAATGCGATTGAGATACAATGCACTTGGGGAAGGGGTGCTGCTTGTTCAATGTTTTGTATTGGCATATGTACTGTACAAGAGCACCTAAGGATGCATCCCCTCAAACCATTATCAAGAATAATAATAATAGTCCAACTCTTCTTTCAAGGGAGGGAGGGGAGGGGAGGGGAGGGGTGGGGTTGGGGGAGAAAATAATGGATTGGGAGGACGGGATGACAATAAGCTTCATTATCGTCCTCGTAGAATTTGCAACAAAAGGGAAGCTTGACACTGTATTTATTGCTTTTCCTTAAATCATTTCTCGTGGTCCTGCATGGAGCCTACTAAGGGCACACTTACACTTTTCTTGGATGGTCTTACCTCATACAAAGTGACCTAAACTTTCTCTGTAAATATCTATCATAAGCCACACAGTCGTGTATTACTATCTCCTTTACTTGAGTCACTTCGTGTTGTTATCTTCAGGCTCACTTGACAGAAACATATTCTTGATATCTGAACTGTTCTACGTTGCACATACACGGGAAAATGGTTTCCGTATTTGTATCGTGTATGTACCCGTATCCGTGTATGTATTGGTACAACATAGGCGGATGCATCGTATCTATTCGAACTGTTTCCGCATCGGTATCGTGTCTTTATCTGTAACTTTGTCCGCATTCGTGCAACATAGAGTACGATCAATTGACCTTGTAATGGCATGTAGCTGTTATGAATCTGTTTAGTGACTTTAGTCTTTACCTTTTTGACTTGAAGTTAGTAGCAGAAGGGGTTTTATGGAACAAGGACTTGGGATGTATTTAGCTTCTGGGTAGAGAAGCTTATGGTTGATGACATAGTTGAGTTTGTGAGAGTACTCGAGAACAAGGGCGGACGCAGGAATTTAAAAGAGGGGTCAGACCATCAGAGAGAGGATTAGACTTTTTGAGTAGTTGAGTTGGAGAAGAATTCAAGCATTAGTAGAATTGGAGAATGAGTCTCGAAGGAGACAAATCACAAAGGGCCGCAGGGACTGGAGTCAGCACGCGAGTACTAGCAAAAAATTAATTTTTTTCAGTGGGGTCAGTTGACCCCACTTGCCCCCTACTGTGTCCCGTATGCTCGGGAATTCGGGGGTGACTGTTGACAAATGTTAAAATTTTAGATGTATTAGGCTTGAATGTTTATAAAGACGATCATGGATATCTGGAAGACCTTTCATTACTTATTTTTTGTCACCGATTATGACTTGGCAAGTTAAGATACCATACTATGTGAAGTATTTTAGCATTCATAAAGTTGTGCATGTTCCAAAGAGTATTAAAATTTATATTATTCCAACCATTACTCTATAACAGTGCATTATGTATTGGATGGTTTAATATTTATATTATTCATAGCGTACTCTAACAGTTCATATATCAGAGAGCTGTGTGGTAACTGATTCTCTTGACTTGCAGAGATGTTCAAGCAAGCAGTATACTTCTCGATGACAAATTTGAAGTTCGACTCGGGAGTTTGAGCGAGGTGTGCACTCAAGAAGGTGATGGTCACCAGAGTGTCATCTCCAGATTCTTGCGATTATCTTCACAGTAAGTCACTGGATTTCTTTTCCTAATTGTGTATTTGTCAACAATAAACAACAGTTACAAATTAGTTGAAGCTCACATTGTAAGTTTTATTATAAATGCAGTATTGAATCAACCTTTGTAGAGAAAGAAGTCGGTCCTCCAAGTATCCTTCTTGTTGCAATACAGGTTGATCCTCGTGTTAGAACTCTCACTTTATACTATCAAAGAATACTCCTTTGAACCATAGTTTACAGTATCGGCCGATACCGATCCGATACGGTCAATATCGATATGCTTTGGTATGTCCTGATCCAAATACTAACCGATAACAACATTGAGAGTTTCTTTTTCCAGTCAATTCAACAAAGAAATTGAATAAAAAAGCAATCAGCAAGGGTAAAAGAATAGTAAAATTGTAAAAGCATTTAAAGAAAAAAAAACTTAATCAATCACAGACGATCTGCAAGGGTGACTACTATTTTATTAAATTTCAAAACTAATGAGAAACAACACAAGAAATACTTAAAGTTATGCTTAAATGTATAGAATATTTTTTTCTAAAATTTTGATAGTTTATTAATAATTATATATCTGTTCTCCGATACCAAAAAATCTGATACTTGGATTCAGAACCACCGATACTCATAAGGAGGGTTCGATAACGATACTACCAACCTTGCTTTGAACTCATGATCAAAATATATTCGGAACCAATCTATTCATGGTCTAACCATTCTCTCTCTCTCTCTCTCTCTCTCTTTTGTTTGGCTTTTGATGTGCAGGACATCTGAAGAAAGTGCTCCAGGTGTGTGTTCTTGCTTGAAACATCCTTTATGTCGATCATCTGAATGATTCCTCGGCTTCTTTTGCTAATGCTTTGAACATGGTAAACTGTAGGCTCTCCTGCTGCCACTTGTGCCTACGATGTATACTGCCTGGCAGGGTGCTGCTGGAGCTGGTGATGGGGAAGCTCGGGATCAGCGGCTCCAGCGACGCCTCCACGGCCGAGAGGCTAGAGCGCACGCTGCCTTGCATCAGCATCTACGAGAAGGAGCTCGTGACGATGATTGTGGACCCGTCCCTGATCATCGACGAGGACCTGCTGGAGGAGGTCTGGGCGATGGCTATCATCGCCAGATCCTGCATCCTATCCTAGATTTTCCATTCTTCGCAGACCTGTATCCTATTCTAGATTTTTCATTCTTCGCAGACCTGCATGAGCCACCACTAAAAAGACGTGTCACGTCCCGCTAGCAGAATACGATGAGCCGGGTACGTAACAGCATCCCCAGGCTACGCGACATACGAATACTCTAGTACCCATATTCGCGATTGTCGCCCGTAAGATTCTAGGATAGGTTCATTTCAGGTCATCCTTGCAAAATAAAATTAATATTATTCAATTGACATTCTGAAACTATAAATTTGAGATGGATTATTCTATCCAATACAACTATTAACCTAATATATATATATATATATATATATATATATATATATATATATATATATATATATATATATATATATATATATACCTGAATTGATGATGAGAAGATCTGTTTTCAATATAATTGCCTCCAATCATCCCATCTCGTTCTTGTTCTCCAGCTTCTCTCCAATGTACAATAGTAGCTCCTTGGTCTACAAATCTAGTGAACAATACTAGGTCGTCAAACGACATGCAAGCCCTCAGTCAAGGACGAGTAAATAAATAAAATTGAGAATCTCTGAGATGATCGGATTCTCGGAATTCCAAAGTAAAGAGATTAAGAAATTAATTCAGATGGATTATAACGTTAACTTAAAATATGACTCTGACTAGATCTTATTCTAGTGAATTTCCTCAGTGTTCGTCTTACGATTAAATCCTAATAATTCATAATAACGACTACCGTCACAATCACAACAACTTAAATTCACTACCACAATCATGGTCAAGTTTCCTATATGATTATGCAATTTAGAGAACACATTTGGATCACGATCACCCTCTATTTTTTCGACAATAATCCCATTTACCTGGGACCAGGTGGTGTCTGTATTGGGTACGGCGTCTTAGATCCGACCCCTCCACATCTTGTGGAAAACTTGTATGCATTAACTTTTTAAATTTCGATTTTATTCTCGAAATTTACTGGACTGTTCTCTGTAGGTGAGCTAGGCCTCACCCCCCGACATAGTAAGGCCTTACAGATGCGGGACTACTGATCAGCTTTTACTGGTGTAATTATATTGCAGAAATTTCGATGGTTGTGATCCAGTTGTTCTCTCCCATCCCATGATGCAACTACAAACACATACAATAGTCTATTGACTTCTAGGTCTAATATCCGATTCCAACTTGATTACCATCTCGTATGTCAAAGACAATACGCCATACGGTAATCTCTTGTTGACAGAAGATTATCCAACTTATTACCATCTCGTGTGTCGAAACAACACGCCATATGGTAGTAATTGTTGGCAAGGAATCATTCAACATATTTTATCATCCGTGTGTCAAGGACAACACGCCATATGGTAACATTTTGTTGACTAGGAAGCTGGATATAAACTTAGACTATTCAATTAGGTTTTTCTAATTCTGGAACTTTCTAAATTTGGCTAACTCTCGAAATTATTGAAAATTTCGGCAGAACCTTGTCACTCCCCGTTCCCAGAATGCGTAGTCTTATTCATGTACAACTCATGTGTATTTATTTTAGTATTTATCATGTATTACCCTGTATTTAAATTCCTTTAATTCATGTTAATTAAGTTTCTGTTAATTAATTATCTGCTCTTTAATTCTTATGTTAATTTATTTCCTGCAATTAATTTTCCGTAATTTATTTCTGCATTTTATTTCCTGCAATTTACTTCTCTGCTTTAGTTTTATTTTTCGGTTGGATGAGCCCCTTAAACCCGACCCATTAAGAACCCGCCCAACTCCCACCTACCATCCCTTTGCTACTTAAAGCCACCCTCTCCCTTCTCTCTCCTCATTTACTTTACTTCTTCACCATTACTTCTTCTTCTTCCTTTCATTACTCTTTCCACCTAACTATGCAGTACATCTTGCTCTACATGAGGACCATATTTTATGGTTCAATATTCTTCCTCTCATGATTCTAAGAGAGTTTAGTGCTTAGTATTTTTGATTTCATTGGTTCATTTCTTGTAGATCTAAGTTATTATATTTTCGGTTGTCTATGGGTTTTGATCTAGCAAACTCCTTTGTTCTCAAGATTTGATGGTTCCATGTCGTAGAGCAGTTCATCCTACCCAATTTTGACATTTGGAAAGTTGGATTCGGACTTATTTTGACAGAGTTATGGACTTTTGTAGTCTTGGGGTACAACCATGGAGTTCTTGCTGTTTGGAGAAGACAGTGAGCAGTGTATGCTAGCTTTTTAGCTGCGTCACTGAGCTGTGCGCGCTCTTTAGCGCAGCATGGAGTCCATACGCTGCCTTTTTAGGAAGCGTGTGTCTTGCATACGCTACCTTTTGGAAGCGTGTGTCGTATGGAGTTCATACGCTACCTTTTGGGAGCGTATGACTTGCATACGCTGACTTGAATGGTCAGAGTCGTATGGAGTCCATACGCTGCCTTTTGGGAGCGTATGACTTGCATACGCTGACTTGAATGGTCAGGAGTCGTATGGAGTCCATACGCTGCCTTTGGGGAGCGTATGACTTGCATACGCTCACTTGGACAGTAAGGAGTCGTATGGAGTTCATACGCTGCCTTTTGGAAGCGTATGACTCCCATACGCTAGCTTGGCTTGAGCGTAGCTTGACCTGGGCGTACGCTGGCTTGAGCGTAGCTTGACCTGAGCGTACGCTGGCATAAGCGTAGGCTGACATGAGAGTAGCCTGCTTACCCTGGATCTTCTATAGCCCTGTATATTGATATCTTATTAGATGTTTAACGTCCATTTTATATCCTTACGCCTTTTTGCATAAACTTGATATAATCATGATATGCTAGTAATTCTGTTAATTATAGATTGTTACGTGGGATGTACCATGTGTCATGAATGAGTTATAGATACCCGATTGACTAGAATTAAACCCTGAGAGTTGTAGACTCGACCCCACTGAATGCTAGTTGACTTTCATGCCTTGCCACCATTGATAATGATTGTGATCTTGACTAAATTGATCATGCGTTCCTAATTGGAACTAAGAGACTGGCTAGTCGTTATTGAATGAAATGAATGAGACACGTTCATGTTATGAACTATTGTACTCGACTGGCTGATCCCGAATATTGACATACATGCACATGCAGGCTTCAATCTATTTATTTATTTATTTTCTACAAAAGAAGCATGTGTACTTATGGTCAAGGCATGATTACCGTGGATAGATTTGATTGTTGCATTACGCTATGTAAGACCTACAACCTAACCGCACTGGTATCGTTGTAGAGTTGTGCATATCATACCCCGTACGAAAGTACTCATTTGAATGACCATGATCCACGGCATGGGATTTCACTCAACGTAGAGACTATTAAGTTAAATAAAATAATGATTGCATGGAGAGAATGGATTCCCGAATTCTTACATGGCAGCCCCCTTGGGACGAGTAGTACCCGACGGGCCGGCTGGTTCCCACAGATACTGTAAATCTGTCAACGGGCAGGGAACAGTATCTGCTTTTATATTATTGTATATTGACGGGCGTCCTGCTAGGACTCGTCTAATTCATGCATGGGCCAATTGATCGACTGGATAGACTAGCCTTGCTTGCACATAGTAAGAACTACGGAATCCCTAATTGCATTATTCCAGGATAACTTGGGACTCATAATGTCACGACCCGCTACCCAAATTGTTGGGCCAGGCCGAGTCATGTCCAGCCTACGTTGAGATAAAACGTAGTAAGCTGTTCTAAAGACAACAGGATAAGACTAAATGTACTAACAGTTCTATAAGTGAAGAAGAATCATAAATGCTCCAAACACAAAAATCGTCGTATATAGTAAATATCCAAGTACAAGTGAAACTGAAATGTAAAACTGGATACATGTCCAGTTACAAATGATGTAGTCTAATACATGTCTACTCTCAAAAGTCTAAGTAAACAAAAGACAACTAGGCGAGGTTCCCCGCAGGAACATCCTCGTAAAGCAGAGCCGGGTCCTCGGCGGTAACTCCATAGTATGAGTCGCAGAGTAACTCCTCCTCAGTAAGGACACCTACAACGTTATCCTGTCAGGACGGAAGCAAGCACTAAATCTAGCAAACTAGCATATGAAACATAGAAATGAACATGAGAATGAACATGTGAGAAATAACTGGAAAGCATGGCATCACATAGTCTATCATGGCAAGGACACATATGTCATAGAGACAGATGTATATGTAATGTTTAAAACTGTAGCAGGTACGTGATCGGTCAATAGATGTACAATGTGCTGGGGGCACATAATGAAATGTACTTCCGTAAGTGAAACGGCGACAGATGTACATACGTACAAATCCGCGTTGAGATAAAGCATACGACAAGGTATACATATAAAATGTCAACCTTGCTCGGTACATACGTACGGGAGAAGGGGGCATAATCACGTACACTACTAACAGTTTCCCCATAACCCATATTCTAATCATGTGAGAGATACATCAAGATTGTTCTAAGCATGGTAGTAACTGGAAGTACAACATGTAGAGATCTAACTTTCTACCCCAAGGATCAGCATTTAACATGGTGGGGTTTACAGTTCATTTATGTGACAATATAAAGTTCGTAGAAAGTACTTGCCTTTAGCAGCAAAGCAAAACAAAACAAGCTGCGATAACAGTGCTATGGATGTCCAGTAACTCGTCGCTGTAGAAGTAAAATATAATAACTTAGTTTTACACTAAGCTAAATCACTAGGACACTAATTGGTGCGACACGACTTGTGACTGGGCACCTAGCCAAAATGATGACTTGGCATAGGAGACCAATGTGGGGTGACACACTATGTTAACTAACTTCCTAGGGTCTTTACACTAGTGAGGGATGGGGTTCAATACGACTAAAACTCCAAATAACACAAAAAGCTACAAGTCGTAATTAATCAATAAATAAATCAAAGATCATCGTGTTCTAACAATTTTTAAAGTAGACAAAAAGCCTAGTTTTTCTTAAAGTAAAGTACTAAAGTGATCCTTATTAATCATAGAAATTATTATAATTTTTTCTGGAATTTATTATCCAGTACAAATATTTTATAAAAATCAGTTTTCCTAAGTATACAGAAAGTGGGTTTTGGTTTCATATGCCAACCTAGTGGCAAAACAGTAAATTAAATAATACAAAAATTATACTAAATTAGCTAACTTAAAAAGTATCTAAAAACTATTTTTCCATAATTTTAGCAATACTTTAAGTATTTTTAGAAAATCAAAAACAGCAATGCACACAATAATTAATTATCTGCGTATTTTGTCCATGTATATAATTTGAACCAAAGTTCAAATACAGGACCCAAGGCCATGAATCAAGTCCAATATAACTTGTACAGGTTTGAATGTGTGAAAACACATTTGAGCCCAAATACCCATGCTAGGCTTCGACACCAAATGGTTGCAGTAATTTAAATACAATAAAAATACAGTTTGGTAATAGTTAAAATGAATATTATTATTTTAATAAGGTAAAGTTATGCATAGTGAAAATATGCATACATATGTTTTAAAAGTACATATATATACGTAAGAGAAAATACTTAATTTATAAAGTAATATATATATATACAAATATATATATATATATATATAAGAACACACTTAATAATATAGTGTATATATATATAATATATATATACATAGGAAAATGTATATATAAACATATATATAAAATTTACTAACTATAAAATAATACATTATATTAAATACTGTTAATAAAAACAGTATATACATATATATATTAATATATATACATATATATAATATAATAATATATAATATATCTATATATATATATATTATAAATACAAAACAGAAAAGAAAAGAAAAAGAAAAAGAAAAAAGAAACAAACAGAAACAGAAAGGGGGCTCGAACTCGAGCTGCAGGGGGGGGAAGTTTAATTATTGGGTCAGGCTGGCCAGGGGGTCAGCCCGAGCTCAGTGTTGGGTTAGAGGTTAGGTTAGTTTATTAGGTTAGAATAATAAACATGAAAAAAATAATAAAACGCGATCCTGTGTCCGGACAGTTTGGGACACAGAGTCAGTGTGTCCGTACTATGCACGACACGCACGAGCGTCCATCTACGAGTCCGAATATGGGACGAGGGTCCCCGTGTCCTGGCGAACCACATACGTGGGTTCGAGACACGTACGACACGGTTTGAGTCATGCTACTCACGTGTCCGATTTGGGGAGGGGGTTTCGAACGAGCTGGACGGCGGTGGAGGCGTCGGCGTCGCGGCGCTTCGGTGGCGCTGGGCGCGTCTCGTCAAGGCGAACGTAGGGGTGGTGGTGGTTGCTGTGAGGTTTTGTGTAGGGGTGGGGGTGGTGATCGTCGGAGTTAGGGTTCCGACGGGAAAGAGTGGGGAAGAAGGGGAGTTTGCGGTGGTCGTGGTGGTCGATTAGGGTTAGGGTTGAGTCTGGGGAGAGGAGGGGAGTTTAAATAGGGGTTCAAGGTCGGTCGGGGAGCTGTGTGCTGGCCGAAAATGGTGGGGGCAGTCGTCGGTCATCCGTCGGTCGTCAGGCAGGGGGTAGGTTTAGGATTTGCAAAACAAACCCTAGAGTTTAGGAAATTGCATAAAGGTCCCCGCAGTGTTTATGTGCAAAAAAAATTTGCACATAACAATTGGGAAATTGCAAACCAATATATTAACAAATCTAATAATTATAAAACAGTATTAAACAATTATAATAATTGCAAATTGATATTAAACATTTAAATAAATTACAAATTGATATTTTTGTATTTTAAACTCATTTAAAATCATTTAAAAATCTAAAAAAATTCCTAATAATATTATTAAGGCTATAATTAACATTAAAAATTAATTAGCACTAATTAAAAATAAATTTGAAAATCAGGGGCTTACAAATCTTTCCTCCTTGAAAAATTTTGTCCTCGAAATTCACAAGGATTGAAGACCCGACAATAATCTAACATAGCAAGTAATGCAACAAAATGACTAAGGCTGCGATCGAAACTAACCTCTAAGGTATCAAGCGGGAACGGGTGGTTCCCTCGCAGCGGTTGGATCGAACAAGTAAGGGTATCTCTCCTCATGTCCGACTCCCTCTCCCAAGTAGATTCACCTGGGGAGTGACGGCTCCAAGCTACTCGTACTAGGGGTATAACCTTGTTCCTCAGCCTCTTCTCTCCGGTCTAATATCTCCACTGTGCTCAGAAACTGTAAGGCTCGGTCCGACCTCCAACTCTGAATGATCTAGCACATGACTGGGGGCTGGAACATATCCCTCAGCTGAGATACGTGAAAGACATCGTGAACTCCTGCTAGGTTGGGTGGAAGTGCAACCCTGTAAGCGACCTCTCCGATCCTGCCAAGTACCTCGAACGGCCCGATGTATCTGGGGCTCAGCTTCCCTCCTCGTCCGAACCGGATCGTCCCTCTAGTAGGTGATATCTTCACTAGCACCATATCACCATCTGCAAACTCCATCGGCCTGCGACTAGCATCAGCCCAGTGTTTCTGCCTATCCTGAGCTACTCTGAGCCTGTCTCTGATCATCCCGACTTTCTCTGCTGCATCCGTGATCATCTCTGGCCCAAGCATAACTCTGTCTCCGACATCATCCCAAAAGAGCGGTGTCCGGCACCATCGTCCATAAAGCGCCTCGAAAGGAGACATACCAATACTGGCCTGGTAGCTGTTGTTGTATGAAAACTCTACCAAGTGCAGATGGCTCTCCCATGATCCTCCGAAGTCCAGCACGCAAGTCCTCAGCATATCCTCCAGTGTCTGTATCGTCCTCTCGGACTGTCCATCTGTCTGTGGGTGGTACGCCGTACTGAACTTGAGCCTACTGCCCAACTCCTCCTACAATCCTCCAGTAGTGGGATGTGAATCTGCTGTCTCTCTCTGACACGATGCTCACCGGCACTCGTGTAGGCGAACTATCTGCTGCATGTATAGCTCCGCCAACTTCTCGGTAGAAAGCCCACCTTAAAGGGTATGAAGTGCGTGTTTTCCATAAATAAATTCACTTTATTTATTTTGTATCTGAGAAAATTACAACTGTAGGAATCTAATCTAGAAGACGATTACTTTATCCCTTGGACGATGCGATGAAGAAAACTCGAACTTTGAAGAACTTGGACAGCAACTGGGCAATCTCTCTATTCTCTCTGAAAATGACCTGTCGTCCCTGATGAATGTGAAGAAACTCTTTTTTATAGAGTTCAGGATAACTGTCCTTAAGCATACGCTCAGGTAGTTACTTGACGTGTGCATAACTGCAGGGACGCGTGGCGAATTCTGATGGAGACACATTAGCGTGCGGTTGAAAGTAGTGGAGCATGTTCAGGAGAGATTGATGGCCTGGATGCCACGTTGCATAACTTCTAGAGAAGTGGATAACTGGTACAGGACACGTGAGAACGTGTGTTGACTGTAATCCTGGATATGGTTGCTGTAATACGCTGCCTCGTTGAAGGAGAATTCATACGCTGACTTGGACAGCGTAGTGCCATATGAAATCCATACGCTCACTTTATGGGCAAGGAGTCATGTGAGGTCATACGCTCGCTTGTTTAGCAAGGAATCATGTGAGGTCCATACGCTCACTTGACTGTGTGAAGAAGGAGTCATGTGAGTTCGATACGCTCACTGGAGAAGTGGCCACGTGGCTATCATCAATCTTCTTGGTACACCATATCTTCCCATAACTGACAAAATCTTCTCGAGCGTCGTGACTGCGGATTTGACGGCTGACAGACTGTCAAAACTGACAGTAATGATGGCTTTTGTATTTATGAAGGCTGCTGAGTTGTCCTCGTAAAAGACAAAATCGACTCTTCGAAAACCTATACGACGGTTACTTTTCTCGTGACAGCTGTCTTTGCACGAAAGATGAAGTGTCAGATTCATTCCTCATTTAAACATATGCTGTGCTGTCACTTCAGTAAATAATAAAATATTTACTGAGCGTATGGCTTTTGAATGAGCGTACAATCCCTGAATTGAGCGTATGGCTTCAACTGTCATCTGTCTTTAAGCGTATGGATGAAAATGACAGCGTGTCATAATTTTTCCACATCCTACAAGACCCCCTTCAAAGTTTTCGAACTTTATGAGTTTCAAAAGTTCGAAATTACTTTGAACAGAAAGTGGGAATGAGTCCTGACACGCTGGCATGAGTCTGTTATCTTCCTCAATATCAGTACAATTCTTTAGGGATTTTGTTTAGAAAATATCCGCCGTTTTGAACTTCTTTCTTTCTTCTATAAATAGGTCTCCCAAAACCTATTTTATTTCTTTACCAGAGCTTTTGCCTTCAAGAGAGAAAAGAGCTTTCAGAAACTCAAAGATTTTTCTTCTTCTTCTTCGTCTTCAACTCCATCTCCATTAATGGCACCCAAGATTGATGCTGCTGCGAAAGGAAAAGGGAAAGCCCCTGAAGAATCATCTCATCCTGCCGTCGACACTGCCACTACCAAGAGAACGGCCAGTCAGCGTGTTTCACGCAGTGAACGGCCATTGAAACCTCTTTATGGTGAGGACGAAGATGATGATGAACAAATAACTATTCCCTTTTTAGGGCTCTGGTTAGAACAAAACTCAGAAAACGTATCCCTCTTTAGGGTCAATACGTCAGCAAATACGCTTCCCTCTTTAGGGTTTAGCTGTATTCCATATTTTTCGTTTTTACGAAAAGTATGTTTGGAGCGTATATCTGTAAGATACGCGTATTTTTGATAGAGATATCAAAATACACTATCTTTTAAAAGAATATGCTATGGCAATTTGTCTCATTGAGATACGCTAACTCTTGTGTTAACGTAAACTTTTGATGATCATCTTGTCAACCATACGCTGATATACTCAAACTGATCATAAACTGAACTTTAAAAACCATTCACTTAAGATAAAATACGCTTAAAGGAAACTGAGCGTATGCTGAACCTTGAGTCTGCCATACGCTTAAAGAAAACTGAGCGTATGCTGAACCTTGAGTCTGCCATACGCTTAAAGAAAACTGAGCGTATGCTGAACCTTGAGTCTGCCATACGCTTAAAGAAAACTGAGCGCTATGCTGAACCTTGAGTCTGCCATACGCTTAATAAAAACTGAGCGTATGCTGAGCTGTACGCTTAGTAAAAACTGAGCGTATGTTTAAACTTTATCATCTCTTGACATTGAAGATTTTTAATACTTTATTCTTCATTTGCAGTGGATATTCTGGCTCAGGAAGCAGAATTTGAAGGAAGTATGGGAAATAATTATAGAAGTGATCTATCACATGTTTATTTTCCCCAATTTGACGGACCTTCCACAAGAATAGCTCTGTTGACCAATCAGGAGGATGATACTTTGCTGAACCTAATGAGTGGACTGCCGTTACAAAGTGTAGATGGTGTTGCCCATTTGAAGCCAGCATTCCTTTTTGGAGATGCTATTGACATGAATTCCCAGCCTGCTCTGGACAAAGTATCATACAGTTACTATAGGGATGGTGATGTAAATCAGCCTATGTATTTGACTGGTTTGACAAAGAGTATCAACATAGCCCGTTTATTCCATTCGGGCCAGCAAAGACAGATGAAGTGGGATATTACTCCATCCCGACAAGCTAAGGCTGGATGGATTGGATATCGTCAAGGAAGGTTCCGCAGTGGTACTGAACCGCATGTCACATCTCTGCGAGGACTGTTACCTGCCACCATCCCTCCTGAGGACTCGGCACTGCTGAAGCCAGTCAGAGTCCCAATTTTTGCAAATGAATTTGTTCAATTAAAGAATGCCATCTACCCAAAACAGTCAATGAGGCTGACTGGTCTAGTAAATCCAGAGAACACTAGATGGAATGCTCTAGTGAGATGGATTTTGCGGAACTTCGGTGCACAGTTGAAGGCGATAGGTTTATATGATGCCATTAAGTGTACTGCTTATGGTTTCAAACCAAACCCAGATCTGTTTTTGGCATTAGCAGAGAGATATAACTATCGGACTGGCACCTTCATGACCCCAAAGGGCGAGATGGGATTCGCCCTTCATGAAATGGCATATATATCTCAGCTACCCACGGCAGATTTGCCATATGAAGAATATATCCCTTTTGTTGACGAAATGAATAAGATTTCTGCAGCCAACCCACTAATTCTTTATGTATTTGAAGAATTAATGTGTCATTACAGCATCTGTAAAGCTTTTTATAAGGGACAAGGTGGAGAGGGGGACTCCAATTGCTATTCTTCGAAGTGGATGGCTTATTTGTTTCAAGGCCGCACTGACGAAGTCCAAAAGAAGAAAAAGACCGAGCAGTATGTCGGAAAATTCAAGCCCTTGAGTCAAGCCGAGATTAACAGATTAATCCGGGAGACTAATCATGATGACATTGTCGTCGAAGAAGACATCAACAGCTACAAGGCCGGTGATAGATTAGAAACCTATATTAAGCAGGGTGGCCGAGAATTGTCCGATGAAGGTCATCTGGCCGGTTTCATATCTCTTTGGCTGAGGAAATTCGTAGTTCCTGGCACCTGTTCGGCAGACAGGATGCACAGAGGAGTCGTCTTTGCAGCAGTCCGTCTGGTTTTTGGGTATAAAATGGATCTATTAACGGCAATGACCTGCCGTCTGAATGCCGGATTAAGGGCATACACAGATAGGATGTTCGAATTGGCACGGAAGAGCTTGACGTCCTTTCCCCGGGTAGAAATGCCCTTTACATACTTGTTTGGATGGCTGCTTCTTCATTTTGAATCTCTGATGAGCGCTGGGATGGCTAGGCCAGATGACACTTTCCTTGAAAGATACAAGCACATACCGAAATGGAGATATGATACTTTAACTGATTGCAGAACCATCTTGAACAGGGGAGAGCTCTGGAGCTTCGCTTGTGTTCCTCCCCCTATTGGTTATGAGACCATGCCCGGGAGATTGATTGACGGCGTTGGTGCTAATGAGTTGGATGATGTCCAACATGAATGGCTAAAGAGAATCAGGCCATCTCATTTAATTTGCCGTCGTGACGACATCACATATATAGAGCCATATCTTCCGAGCAGATTTGCTCGTCAATTTGGTTACGATCAGTTGCATGTGGGCAATGCAACGACGTGTTTTGCTCATCAAGGCGGGTTGGTTGATGGTGCCAGAGCTTGGCTATATTACATTGCCAAAGGTACAGGGGCTACCTTTTCTATGCCAGATCCGGTCAACTATCGGAGAGGAGCTAAGATATTGGCGTCCTATGCCAGATTTTATGTATCAGCTAATACCTTTGATGAAAAATTTAGCATCTTAGGTAAAAGCTTTATTCATGTTGAAAAGAAATCAACTAAATCCGCCTTGCCTAGGGATTGTCACGACAAAGAAGATCCTCTGGCCACCGATGAAGTTGATGATGATGTTTTGGAAACTTTCTTCTCTGATGACCTTCATCAACCATTGCATGTGCCTATCGGGAGTGCTGAAGAAAGTATATCTGTTGATAATACACCGAAGAGGAAGAGGAGTAAAGGTACTGCGGGTCCTGCCGCAAAAAGAGCTACTCGAGCAGAGACTCGAAGTCGCGGAGGAATTTCTATTCCCGGGAATTCTCCTGTTTCTGAACGAGCCAGAAGTATTGATGAAACAGGTAGTGATCCATTAGACACTTATCCTACTGTTCCTTTAACCAGAAGAATAGGAAGGAAAGTAATAGTTTCAAAAACTAAATCCGTAATTTGTCTGGATGCAGAGAGTCCCACAGATCGCGCTATGCGATTGGCTGCAGAAAAGCAAACTACTTTTGATTTCTCTGTAAAGACAGAAGAAGAAGATATTCCTGAAACTGCTGGGTCTTCTAGACATTTTGATGTAGGCTCAGTTCCACCAATAGCCGATGATGCGCAGGAAATTAGTCAACCTGCGGTAGAGGCCGAAGCATCAGACTGAAACGGCTAATGACTTACTGATTTCGGGAGAATCAGTGAAGGAAGCCACTCCTCTCAATCCAATTGTTGAAGCTTCAGAGAGCGAACAAGTTGACTATGAACCGTCGTCTCATTCTTCTGGAGAAGAAGACATGGAGATAGACGATGAATCATTGTCTAAAATACCAATAGATGCACTGAAGACCATTGGTCAACACTCTGGGTTAACACCAGAACCGGAGAGGCATTTGGAAATTGAGGTTCAAATTCCGAGTACTTCTGGTGCGGGAAGCAGTGAAATAAATCCCATGTCAGAAAGTACTCTGAACAGACTAAGAGCCGGATTGAATGATCCGAAGGAGACTGAATATGAACCAACTCCAGGTAATATTTTATTCATCAAAGTTTTGTCTTGTCTCTGCTTATTATCTTTTGGTTTTGATCATGCTTCTTTTATTTCAACAGCTGTAGGAACTGCACCGGCTATGAGTTCTACTCAAGCCCCACTTGTTCAAACTGAGGTGGGTGAGAGGAGTTCCCATCTGCCGAGTTCTCCAAGGGTACTAACTTCAGCTCCAAGAATAGAAGCTCCTCCTGCTCCTTCCCCTATTATTGCAGCGACTCCCAGTTTTGACACAGGGATAGCCAAAGTCATGAGGATGTATTCAGATATTATTTATACATATCTGGATACATATTCGAGGCGACTCATGAAAGATGAGACTATGCCCTTTTCGAGTCTTCGAGAGGCGACTAGTTTCCCATGTTCAGCCTTGAGACAATCTGGTTATGAGGCTCAATGTGTCTTCTTTGAACATCTCTTGAATGATTTAGAAGCCAACATCCAAAAATATTGGGAGATTAAGAAGGAGGATATTGAGTCTCTGACTGCAGCTGAAATTTCTCAATTGGAGAGCGAAGCTCAAGCTCAACATATTGCTCTGACAGATTTCCTCGTTCAGTCTTCTAAGGAATTAATGGCAAAAGACGAAGAGATGTTAAATACTCGTCAGAATATGTAGCGTTTAGAGAAAGATGAATCGTCAAAGGCTGAAGATCTTAGAAAGTTGAGGGAAGAGCTAGCTCGTCTCCAAAAACAAATTGCCTCCGTGGAAGAAGAACGATCAAAGATTGCAGCTGATCGTCAATCTGAAGCTGAACGTTATCAATCTTTACAGGAAGAGCGGGAACAGATGCAAACCCATCAGATTGAAGAGACCAACCGCCGAAGTTCTATTGTTGCGGAATATGATCAACGGATGATTGTATCTGAAACAGCAGAGCGTCTCAAGAAAGCCCATGATGAGAAGATGAATAATGTAATTGTTCATATTCAGGAGATAATCGCTCCTCCTAAATAGATCATATATTGAAGTCTTGATACCATTTGTAATCAATGTTCCGAGTTTGATTGAAATGAATATCTTTATTTAACTTCGATTTTGTGGATGATATTTTTGTAGAAAACATGTTCAGAGGTAAATGATACATGACATATTTCAGTAGAATAGAATATACAAATAAACTTTGTAACTCTATCATGATATTAAACCAAAGGTAATTTTAGTTTAATACTGGTGAGAGAAAACAGAATTCAGATATAAAGATATCTTTGGATTCTATTTTCCATGATCTTTGAACTTGGAAATCAAAAGACTAAATATCATTTTCATATGATAGAAAATATGATACATACTGAGATAGAAAATTCAGAGGTGATATGGACATGATTTTCTATACAAGATCTTTATTAAATCCACTGGGAATTTAATAAGACAAAATATCAAATTCTCTGGGAAAATGATACATGGTAGAATATCAGTTTCCGCTGGGGAAAATGACATCGAAATAGCTTTTGTAGAGAAGAATAAATTTTTGATTTTACACTTGCTGGGGAGTAATGAAAATATTATTTATACATAATATTTCTTTAAGAATTTGCCATTGATAGGCATCATCGTGACTTTTCCCGTCCATAGAGGCAAGCTGATATGCTCCATTAGAGAAGACTTTGTTTACTACGAATGGGCCTTCCCATTTCGCGTCAAATTTGCCTTTGCTCATATGTGTCATGGTCATCGGACGTCTGACAGTAAGGACCAATTCTCCCTTTTGATATGTTCTGACTTTGACTTTCCGATTAAAAGCTTTTGAGATTCGGGCTTGATACAGCTCGATATTTTGTTGCGCATACAATCGTTTTTCATCTAGAGCTTCCAACTCTTGAAGTCGAAGTCGATCATTGTTTTCTGTTGTAAGTTCATTGGAGATTGCAACTCTCAGAGAAGGAATTTGTATCTCGAGAGGAAGAACAGCTTCACACCCATACACCAAAGAGAAAGGCGTACATCCGGTCGTATTGCGAACTGTGGTACGATAAGCCCATAAACATTCACCAAGCTTCTCACTCCAGTTACGTTTATTGGAAGAAACGAACTTTTTCAAGAGTTTGATGATTGTTTTGTTGAAAGCCTCTGCTAGTCCATTGGCTGCTGGATTATATGCTGTAGAAGCCAGATTATTAATCCGATGATCATCACAGAATCGAGTAAATTTTTGGCTAACGAACTGTGGTCCATTATCATGGATAATACGCCGAGGAACACCAAATCGATAGATGACATGATGTTTGACAAAGTTGATAACATTAGAAGTCTTGACTTCAGATAACGGGATTGCTTCAGCCCATTTAGAAAGTAATCAGTTATTGTTAGAATAAACCGATGTCCTTTTGATGATGGTGGATTGATAGGACCGATGACGTCCATGCCCCAAGCTTCAAAGGGCCATGATGCCGCTGTTGGGTGTAAGAACTCCGATGGTTGATGGATAAAGTCTGCATGAATTTGACAGGCTTTACATTTCCGAGCATATTGAATGGTATCAGCTACCATCGTGGGCCAATAATAACCCATACGTCGGATACGATCTTGAAGTTTTGGACCTGGCTGGTGAGCTCCGCATACGCCATCATGTGCTTCACGGATTATCTGTTGTGCTTCTTCACCAGCGATGCATCGAAGGAGAAGACCATCATAGGCTCGACGATATAGTGTCTTCGTAGTATGATTATAATAGAATCTGAGAGACCGGCGCCGGATAGATGTTGCTTCACTCGGGTTATCAGGAAGAGGAAACTCGTCTTTAGGACAAGCTGCATTGAGATCGCGAAAGTCTATACAGACTCGGATCTTGCCAGTCTTTTTAAGGACAGGAACGATGTTAGCCACCCAGTCAGGATGTTGTTCCTCTCGAATAAATCCAGAAGCCATAAGCTTGTTGACTTCAGCTTCAATTACATCCATAATGTCTGGACGAAATCGTCGCTGTTGCTGTTTGACCGGTTTAGCATTTGGCATGATATTGAGTTTGTGCATTGCGATCTTCGGATCTAGTCCTGGCATATCCTCGTAGCTCCAGGCGAAGACATCGATATAATCACGAATAAGCTTGATCATGTCTTGCTTATCTGTTTCTGAAAGACTTTCACTGATGAATATTGGTTTAGGAGAACCTTCTTCACCAACATCAATTTGGATCAGTTTATCTTCGGTAGGAGGTTCCCTCTGCTCGAACCTGAATTCCCATTGATCATCTAATCTTTGAGCCCATTGTTCTGATTCAGGTGATATTTCAAAATCATCCTCATCTTCATCATTTTCTTGTGGGCCATCAACAGAGACCATATTGATGGATAGAATAGAGCGATGAAGATCGCCAACACTCGTGTCAGAATCCCAAGAGAGAGAATCAGAAGACTCAGATCGTTCATCTTCAGATTGTTCGTCTTTATTGAATTTTGACTCTTCATGGACTATGTTGATAAAGGAAGTAGGAGCAATGTAACCTAAACCACATTTTGTCCTTCCGTATTTTAATGGAGGAATTCGAACAGGCATTCTTCTTCCTTTTCCATTATTGAGACTGGTTCTAAAGTCATAACCCATATTCTTGATGATATTTTTGGATTGCTGACTGTAGCGACGTAGCTGTAATCTTCCAGTATCGTCATTTATATCATCCTCCTCCAGATTAGGAGGATTCTGAGGTCCTTTATAGAAAAATATTGGATTTTCTCCCTTCTTTCGACTGGGGACCACAAAGTATGATTTCTGTATAGAATCTAATGATACGTCTGTATGAAGAGCTTGAACAACCCCTATAGTTAGTGGCTCTAAGCTATTTAGCAATTGTAAATAACTTTGTACATAACCACAAACATCAATATACTGCAAAGGAGATGCTTCATTAATACTAGATGCTGTATTTACAACAGAAGGCTGAGCCTTATCAGACTTAGTCAGATTAATGACAAAGGGGGAGGAAGAAGAACAGTTAGAATTTTTGTTTCGATTAAGATCGATAACAAAAGGCTCAGAAGAGGTGAGCTCCCTTGGAGAAGACCGTGGATAAGTAATGCGTCCACTGACTGGAATGACTAGAGTATCTGATCTAGCCTGAGAAGATGGAGGGGGAGTGATGAGTCCACTGACAGGAATGATCAGCGAATTTTGTGAATCTTGGGAAGATGGTGCAGTAGTGCGTCCACTGACAGGAATTATCAGTGAGCCCTGGGCAGATGATGAAGTAGTACGTCCACTGACCGGAATTATCAGTGAGCCTTCTTCGGATGATCTAACAGACTGCGGAGGAGTGATACGCCCTTTTACAGGAATAACAAAAGTGTCAACTTTGGATGTCTCATCTTCATTATCCATAGCTTGCAAGACTTTCTAGTATTCATCTTTGTACATGCGAGCGTCATTGAAGTAAGCTTCGACTCCTTTGAATGGGTAAAGATCTGCCACTTCTTTTTGAACCTCTCCATTATCATCAACATATTTGAAGCACTGATGAAGGGTTGAAGGAACGACATTATGTTCATGCAAGAAAGGTCTCCCCAATAGAGCATTGTATGAGCAACCATGATTGTCGATGATGTAAAAAAGTAACCTTAGTACGAAGATCGCCTATTTGAAATTTAAGGCGAATCTTGCCTAAAGGCTCACTTTTTCCTTGATTGAATCCCTAAGATGGTAGTGATAGTACTGGAAAGACTATGCACAGGTATCTTCAATGCATCTAACATAGCCTTTGGCATAATACTGAGAGCGGATCCTGGATCAATCAGTAAACGATCAACCTTCATAGAATCAATATATCCTGTATGATATAAAGGACGATCATGTCGATTATCCTCTAGCAGCATATCGTCCTGCGTAAAGGTAATGTTTGGAATAAATTCCAATACATTATGGCAATGAGAAACAGGTCCTGTTTCCAACTTCTTGAGAAGAGTTAAGCAGGTTTCTGCTTGCAGCAGTGCTTCACTTAAAGTTTCTCGAGTCTCTTTAGAGAGGCGTAAGAGCTCGAAGATTGATAATTTAGCTGGGGTATTGGCTAGTTGAGCCAATATATCAAAATTATAAGGCTTTTCAAGTCCTGTAGGAGATGACTTCTTCAATGGTTTGTCGAAGCGGACTTGTTGTTTGCCTTTGTCAGCTGCTGTTGGTTTAGAAGGAACTGTCTCAACAGGAACATTTAAAGGCTCTTCAGTAGAGACTGGAGTTGAAGCTGTAACCGGAGGAACGTCATTTCTTCAGGAACTTCAGCATAATCTTTCAAATATACTTTTCCTGACCGAGTTCCAGCATGAACTTCAACTTCAGATTCTGGTTCAAGGTCTATGGAAACCATGCTGCAATTCTTTATTTTGCTCTTGGTTCTTTTATGTTTGATGAAAGCTTCATTCCAGAAACCAAGGCCAACACGAGATTGATTATGTCTCATGGTGATGGCCAAAGGTGCTCGGAGTCCCTTGCCTGAGTTCAAACCTGGGGCAGTGGCTAGATCATAACCCATCTTCGCCATCAATTCACGAGATTGTGAACTGTATAAATGAAAAGCAGGTTTGTACCTATCTTCAATTTGAGGTACAGATTTTATCTTCGTAGAGAGTGAATTTCCTGCTGAGATGAAAGTAGAGGTTAGATAAAAATCGGGTGTGAAACTAGAAGTCACATTGCATGACTTAGTCTTCCCGAACTTCTTTTTAGATGAGGAAATCTTCCGAGGAGAAGAGGAAGACGTCTCAAACTCTGTCTTTAAGTCTGGGTGAATCCACATGATTTCTCCCTTCTTAGTTGTGACAGGAACAAGTCCGTCATTCTGTGCTGGTGGGATGTTTATAACTTCGAGAGTTGCTTTGGGGATAGGAACAATCCCACTTTCCACCATTAAGGGAGGGAAGTCACCGAACTGCATTGAAATTACATTTGCTGTGACTGTTTTGTCTTTGGGTGTTAATGTCACAGCTCCTGATTTAATCATCTCTTGAATCTTCCCTTTTAATACATAGCAAGACCGGATTGTATGACCCAGCATTCTATGATATGGACAGTATTTTGGATGATCTGTCTTATTGGCTTCATCAGGCTTTTTAATTTCTGGCAATTGAATTTATTACCTTTGAGTAAGCATTCAAAGATACCCTGAACATCGTCATCATCGAAAGAATATTCTTCTTTCGGCCGAGGAAGATCTCTGTTGTTGATTTGTTGGAGCTGAAGTAGCTTGGGTAGTCTTTACCTCTTGACTACTGTTTTGGAGATTGACTTCAAGAGCTTCTTTCCCTTTGCGATTGTTGGGTCGAGTACTATTGCTAGCACTCTGATTTGATTCTTTGGGAGCCATTTGTACCCCCAGACCCTTGAAGGTCTCAGCACTGACCTCGGCAGCCTTGGCACTAACGATGAATGAAGGCCAATCTTGGAACTGAGTGGACCCTGTCCACATACTGATAATTGGTAAGAGGTTCGACTTGCAAGTGTCGATCGTAACAGCATCGGGAGTTCCAAGAGGCATTTTGAGGGCTTCTCTTCTGAATCTCTCAATGAATTCCTCAGTGGTCTCATTATTCTTCTGTTTGATTCTTATGAGGGCCGACATGGTCATATCATTGAGCCCTTCGTAGAATCGTTCAAGAAACATTTGCTTAAAACCGGCAAATGAGGTAATGCACCCATCAGGGAGACTTCTATACCATTCATAAGCCGTTCCTTTGAGACATCCAATGAACACCCGAGTAAGGAGGGCGTCACTTGGTTGCAGTTGATCAGTCATTACTTCAAAATGATTAATGAACTGACTTGGAGAGGTTGTCCCATCATAGAAAGAGATGGTCGGAGGTTTGTATTTTGGTGGATACGATACCTGCTTCCATTCTATCGGATAAGGCTGTTTGATGCCTAACCTTTGTAAACCATCCTTCTGTTTGAATGCCTCGAATTGAGTTTTGAGATTCTTCAATTCTTCAGAGACAACTCCCGAAGATTGTGGAGTTGTGGCTTGTAGAGTGTAATTGGGAGGAGGGACTGCAGCATATGTACCACCCCCAGCTCCAGAGTGACTTGGGGTGGTTTGTACAGGAACATTAGATTGTACCCCCGGAATAGTAGAGGGTTCGGGGTTTGGAACAACAGGGGTATTCAATACCACTGGTGGTGCTGTCTGTTGTTGAGCCTGCATTAGAGTGTGCATAGCACTCAATGTATCTGCCATAGCTCGCAATTGTTGTTCTAAAGAAGAAATCCTCTGTTCATGAGCCTCATTGCTAGTCGAAGGTTCATGATCACTTTCTGCCATGTAAGTGGTAATCATTCGAGGAATAGATGATGAAACAGTCTGTTCTGAATCATCACTGTGTGAATCAGCATCTTTCCCAGGGCTTTTTACAGGAGTCAATACTGGAAAATTGGACTCTCCAAGGAAGTCTTCTGTGATCTCCGGATTACCACTTGGATGAGAAGAAGAAGAGGCTCTGGTCAAGGCTCCGGTCCTGGATCGAGTGCCGAGATAAACACCATCTTCAGAGTCTGATATAGCATCAGACCGTATGCTACCCCCAATGTTTCTGGAAGTCATGTTGACAGAAGCATAAAGAGGTTCATCTTCATCCAACATTGGTTCATATTGAATCCGTTCGAAAACAGATTGTCTTTTTGGTGAACAACAACATTGGATGACAACCCGAGGTTGGAAGTCACAACCATGCTTTTCATGGCGAATATGGGCAATGTCATAGCCAGATGGAGTGTCAATTCTCTGTTTATTTTGCAAATATTCTCGGAGATCTGTAGGAACAGATTGGGAAGTATTTGAAGATAGTTTCTGTGTAGAAACTTGTCTTTTGTTCTTCTGTCTTCTTGGTTCCTGAGTGTATAAAGACTGATTAATTTGAGCCACATAGTTCTTGGCATATTCTGCATCAGGGTCTAATATACTTGTCTCAGTGGAACCGAACCGATTCTGATTAAGCTTATTACGAAGATCCGTGGGAGATTTGACTTTAATATCAGTCTTGGATACTTGTAATTTGCCTTTCTCAGACCGAGAAATTTTGAGAGAAGGAAGATGAGTATTATTCCGACTAGGAGTCGGTAATAATCCATCTTTGGAGGAGTTAGCCAAAAGGCGTTTTCCATTGTTTGATCTAGTAAGAGTACTAGTCAAATTAACTCCAGAGGTAAAGACCTTAGGAGTAGAGGAGTTGACTAAAGAGTCTTTCTCCTTGGTTGGCACAAGATGTGCAAGTTGAGGGAGAATCATTTGTATGTTCTGTGGAAGAGAACCCCCAATTTGATTTTCAGAAACAGTCAAAGGACTGTATTTGTTAGCATACGCTGACTTCAGTTTGGACTTCTGGTCATACGCTGCCTTTTTATTAGCATACACTGGCTTTGGCTCAGCGTACGCTGCCTGATGTTGGCTTTTGTACGCTGCCTTTGCCGTACGCTGCCCTTTGAATGCCATACGCTCAGAGTCATCAATGGCTAAAGAGCCGACTGCTGTCGTAAGAATAGAGGGAGAAGGGACCTTGACATGTCCAGAGATGGTTTTCCTTGTACACATTGACTTGGTTAAAGAACCAATTTTGTCAGCGTGACTAGGGGAAACCACTGTTGCCGTGTTCCGAGAAGCCGAAGTGTGCTTCATGGAAGTTGAAGACGTGTTCTTGTCAGCATGAGAAGTGACAGAAGCGTCTCGAATTGCTGCAGAAGACTTAGGGACATAGACGGAGTGTCCCTTCTTCTTGGCAACAGGAAGAGCGGAGGAAGCAGTGCGGCCCTCCTTCGCCTTGAGCATTTCTTCATAAGCCGATTGGTCGAATTGTACAACCATCGTCTTCTTCGTCAAGCCGATCGACGAAGTATCGCATTGAGTTGTTGCTATCTCATTGGAGGAGATAGCTTTCCCCAGCAGAGTCGCCAATTTGTTTTCCATAAATAAATTCACTTTATTTATTTTGTATCTGAGAAAATTACAACTATAGGAATCTAATCTAGAAGACGATTACTTTATCCCTTGGACGATGCGATGAAGAAAACTCGAACTTTGAAGAACTTGGACAGCAACTGGGCAATCTCTCTGTTCTCTCTGAAAATGACCTGTCGTCCCTGATGAATGTGAAGAAACTCTTTTTTATAGAGTTCAGGATAACTGTCCTTAAGCATACGCTCAGGTAGTTACTTGACGTGTGCATAACTGCAGGGACGCGTGGCGAATTCTGATGGAGACACATTAGCGTGCGGTTGAAAGTAGTGGAGCATGTTCAGGAGAGATTGATGGCATGGATGCCACGTTGCATAACTTCTAGAGAAGTGGATAACTGGTACATGACACGTGAGAACGTGTGTTGACTGTAATCCTGGATATGGTTGCTGTAATACGCTGCCTCGTTGAAGGAGAATTCATACGCTGACTTGGACAGCGTAGTGCCATATGAAATCCATACGCTCATTTTATGGGCAAGGAGTCATGTGAGGTCATACGCTCGCTTGTTTAGCAAGGAATCATGTGAGGTCCATACGCTCACTTGACTGTGTGAAGAAGGAGTCATGTGAGGTTGATACGCTCACTGGAGAAGTGGCCACGTGGCTATCATCAATCTTCTTTGGTACACCATATCTTCCCATAACTGACAAAATCTTCTCGAGCGTCGTGACTGCAGATTTGACGGCTGACAGACTGTCAAAACTGACAGTAATGATGGCTTTTGTATTTATGAAGGCTGCCGAGTTGTCCTCGTAAAAGACAAAATCGACTCTTCGAAAACCTATACGACGGTTACTTTTCTCGTGACAGCTGTCTTTGCATGAAAGATGAAGTGTCAGATTCATTCCTCATTTAAACATATGCTGTGCTGTCACTTCAGTAAATAATAAAATATTTACTGAGCGTATGGCTTTTGAATGAGCGTACAACCCTGAATTGAGCGTATGGCTTCAACTGTCATCTGTCTTTAAGCGTATGGATAAAAAATGATAGCGTGTCATAATTTCCACATCCTACAGTACGCACACTTCGTCAGCCTGTCTACGATGACCCAGATGGCATCCTTCCCTCTTTGGGAACGAGGAAGCCCTGAAACGAAGTCCATCGTAATATGTTCCCACTTCCACTCAGGAATGGGTAACGGCTGCAACAAACCAGCTGGCCTCTGGCGCTCCGCCTTGACCTGCTGGCAAACTAGGCATCTCGAGATGAAACGTGATACATCCCTCTTCATCCCGTGCCACCAAAGATGTTCCCGCAAGTCACGGTACATCTTGTTAGCACCAGGGTGAATAGAATATCTCGATCGGTGTGCCTCCTACAAGACTGCCTCTACCAGCTCTCCCTTCGGCACGCACAATCGGCTGCCATGCCTCAGGGATCCATCCTCCGCTATAGTGAAGTCATCCAGCAATCCAGCTAATGCCTGGGGTCGAAGTCTGCGAAGACTCTCATCTGTAGACTGTGCCTCCCGGATCTGCTCCATCAAACCTGACTGATTGTCAAGTGCCATCATCTGTATCACTGATCCTGGCCGAACTAGCTCGATACCGAGCTTCTCCAGATCCTCCCGCAAATGCCGATCAATCATCAGGTACCATGCCATCGGATGCCTGCTCAGCGCATCCGCCACTACATTTGCCTTCCCGGGGTGATACTGCAAATCGATGTCGAAGTCCTTCATCAACTCCAACCATCGTCTTTGCCTCATGTTCAGCTCTTTCTGCGTGAACACATACTTCAAGCTTTTGTGGTCAGTAAAGATTTTCACACGCTCTCCGTATAAGTAATGTTTCCATAACTTGAGTGCAAAGATCACCGCAGCTAACTCGAGGTCATGGGTAGGATAATTCCTCTCATGAGTCCGCAACTGCCTAGATGCATAAGCAATTACTTTCCCATGCTGCTGTAGAACACATCCTAGACCCTTCCCAGAAGCATCGCTGAAAATGGTGAAACCTCCAGAACCTGAAGGTAAAGTAAGAACTGGAGCGGTCGTCAGCCTCCTCTTCAGCTCCTCAAATGCCGCCTGGCAGTCCTCTGACCAAATGTACTCTGCGTCCTTCCGCGTCAGCTTCGTCATGGGTTCAGCTATCCTAGCAAAGTCCTGGACGAACTTTCTGTAATAGCCTGCTAAACCCAAAAAGCTCCTGATCTCTGAAACTGACGTCGGAGCCTTCCACGTCTCAACTGCAGCAATCTTCCTGGGATCCAACGAGATTCCATCTTCAGTGACTACATGGCCGAGAAACTCCACTCGGTCTAAAAAGAACTCGCACTTCGGCAATTTGGCAAACAATCTCTCCTGCCTCAGAATTCCTAAAACTATCCGCAAGTGCTCTGCATGCTCCTCCGGCGTCTTCGAGTATATCAGGATGTTGTCGATAAACACTACGACGAACTTATCCAGATACTGGTGAAATGTCTTATTCATCAAGTTCATAAAGACAGCTGGCGCATTTGTGAGACCAAATGGCATCACCAGAAACTCGTACTGCCCGTACTTCGTGTTGAACGCCGTCTTCTGGATGTCTGCTGGCCTAACCTTCACCTGGTGGTACCCGGATCTCAAATCTATCCTGGAAAACACCTTCGCCCCGCTCAATTGGTCGAACAAATCATCTATCCTGGGCAGAGGATATTTGTTCTTGATAGTGATGGCATTCAAGGTCCGGTAATCAATACACAACCGGACAGTACCATCCTTCTTAGGCACAAAGAGCACTGGTGCTCCCCGTGGAGAAGCACTGGATCGAATGAAACCCTTTTTCAACAGGTCATCAATCTGCTCTTTCATCTCTATGGCCTCCTTGGGATTCACTCTATAGTAAGCCCGGGATACTGGTGATGAACCCGGCACTAGATCTATAGTGAACTCCACATCTCTGTCTGGCGGAAGTCCTGGAAGATCCTCTGGGAATACATCCATAAACTTCCTAATGATAGGGTGTGGCGGTGTCCCCGACTGTAGCACAACAGTTCGGCTCTAGGCTGATCTCCGGTCCTGTCCTCCTGACACTGAATGGTGCTGTGCCTGGGGGACTGAACACAATACTACCCTCATGGCAATCTATAGATGCATGGGCATAGCTAAGCCAGTCCATCCCCAATATGATATCATAATCGGGGAGCGGCATCACAAAGAATCGCCCTCTGAACTCTCTCCCGGCTATAAAAATAGAACACCTATAGATAGATCTAATAGGCACTGGTCCTCCTCCCGTCATCACTCTACTAATCTCCGCAGTAGGTGTAGCTACTAGATGATGTTTATGCATAAACTCTAATGATAAGAAGCTATGAGATGCACCAGAATCAAATAAACATACAGCTAGAAAAGTATGCAAATAAACATGACCTGTGATGACGTCAGCTAAGTAATCCGGCTCCGAAACCTACTCCGGCTCCGGCTCAATGGCTAGACTATAAACCCTCCCCTGAGGTCCCTTTGCTGCTGCAGATGCTGCCCGAACCTCTGCTGCTGAGTCGGGAGCGGTCCTCTAGTCTTCACTACTGGGCACTCTCGAATCTGATGGGTGGCAGACCCACAAGCTAAACACTGCTTCAACCTCTTCCTGCAGATGGTGTTATCATGCCCTGGTCTTCCGCAGAAAGAACATATAGCTCCCCTCTGCTGCTGCTGCTGCTGCCGGGGTCCCGGGGCTCTAACTGGCGGGGTCTGATGATGTGGTGTAGGGGGACGATAAGTCTGCTGGGGTGGCGTCGGCGCTCTCTGCTGGAAAGCCTGACGCTTGGACGGACCCTCATGGTGTACAGAAGCCGGCCTCTTGCATGACAGAAGACGCTCCTCAATACTCCGGGCCAACTCTAGGCTCTGGTAGTAGTCAGTCGTACCGTTCGCCACTATAAGGATGCCAATGTCTGGAACTAGGCCATGGCAAAACCTACGGGCCATCTCCTCTGGATCAGCAACCAGACTAGGAGCAAAACGGCTCAGGCGACTAAACTCTCCCGCATAGTCATCAACAGAACGGTTCCCCTGCTGGATGTTCTGGAATCGTAGCCCCATGGCTACTCTAGCAGTGGTCGAGAAGAATTTCTTCTTGAACTGGGTCTTGAACTGGTCCCAGGTGGCTCTACCTCTCGCGAACAATGGCTCATTCCTGAACCAGACTCCGGCTAAGTCTATCAGCAGAAATCCTGCTGCCTCGACCTGAAGGTCATCCGGCATCCTAACTCCCAGAAGCTTCCTCTCTACAGAATCTAGCCAGTCATCAGCTACTACTATGCCCTCAGTCCCTGAGAACTCCTTGGGATTCAGACCCATGAAGTCCTTGACTGTCCCCGCTCTCTGCCGTGGCTCTACATGTGGTGGGACTACGGGACGTCCCTTAGAACGCTCCATGCTCTGGCGGAGTAGGGTAGTCTGCTCCTGATGGGTTGTTAGGAACCCCTGGATCAGTGTGAGCAGCTGGGTCCCGTCGAGAGTGACGGAAGCCTGGGTGGGTATAGTGATAGGGGGTGGTGGAAGTATCGGGTCCTGCTGGGACTGGGATGTGGAAGGTGGTATCTGGGTCTGTGGATCTGTGGAGTGGGGGAATGTGGTAGGTGGAGGTGTATCAGTCAACCGGTCAGCTGACTGGACATGGAGGGCCCCATTCTCGGGGGTGATATACTGGGACGAGCGAGTAAGCACCATCTAAATTACACATAAAAGACTTATAAGGACTTATTTAAAGCAAGTAATCATATGCAAGAAAATCTAATTATAATAGCAAACATGTGATGTATTTCCTACGTTGCAATCCTAGCATTCCTCTAAGTGTTCTAAGCGTCTTTCCTAATGTTGTCTAATTACCTTAAGTTCCTAATTGCAGGCATTGGTACAATAACGTAAACAAACAGTTTAGTCAGGACCTGCATGGGCCACCACTAAAAACATGTCACGACCCGCTACCCAAATTGTTGGGCCAGGCCGAGTCATGTCCAGCCTACGTTGAGATAAAACGTAGTAAGCTGTTCTAAAGACAACAGGATAAGACTAAATGTACTAACAGTTCTATAAGTGAAGAAGAATCATAAATGCTCCAAACACAAAAGTCGTCGTATATAGTAAAATATCCAAGTACAAGTGAAACTGAAATGTAAAACTGGATACATGTCCAGTTACAAAATGATGTAGTCTAATACATGTCTACTCTCAAAAGTCTAAGTAAACAAAAGACAACTAGGCGAGGTTCCCCGCAGGAACATCCTCGTAAAGCAGAGCCGGGTCCTCGGCGGTAACTCCATAGTATGAGTCGCAGAGTAACTCCTCCTCAGTAAGGACACCTACAACGTTATCCTGTCAGGACGGGAGCAAGCACTAAATCTAGCAAACTAGCATATGAAACATGGAAATGAACATATGAGAAATAACTGGAAAGCATGGCATCACATAGTCCATCATGGCAAGGACATATGTCATAGAGACAGATGTATATGTAATGTTTAAAACTGTAGCAGGTACGTGATCGGTCAATAGATGTACAATGTGCTGGAGGCACATAATGAAATATACTTCCGTACAAGTGAAACGGCGACAGATGTACATACGTACAAATCTGCGTTGAGATAAAGCATACGACAAGGTATACATATAAAATGTCAATCTTGCTCGGTACATACGTACGGGAGAAGGGGGCATAATCACGTACACTACTAACAGTTTCCCCATAACCCATATTCTAATCATGTGAGAGATACATCAAGACTGTTCTAAGCATGGTAGTAACTGGAAGTACAACATGTAGAGATCTAACTTGCTACCCCAAGGATCAGCATTTAACATGGTGGGGTTTACAGTTCATTTATGTGACAATATGTAAAGTTCGTAGAAAGTACTTGCCTTTAGCAAAGCAAAACAAAACAAGCTGCGATAACAGTGCTATGGATGTCCAGTAACTCGTCGTTGTAGAAGTAAAATATAATAACTTAGTTTTACACTAAGCTAAATCACTAGGACACTAATTGGTACGACACGACTTATGACTGGGCACCTAGCCAAAATGATTACTTGGCATAGGAGACCAATGTGGGGTGACACACTATGTTAACTAACTTTCTAGGGTCTTTACACTAGTGAGGGATGGGGTTCAATACGACTAAAACTCCAATTAACACAAAAAGCTACAAGTCGTAATTAATCAATAAATAAATCAAAAGATCATCGTGTTCTAACAATTTTTAAAGTAGACAAAAGCCTAGTTTTTCTTAAAGTAAAGTACTAAAGTGATCCTTATTAATCATAGAAATTTATTATAATTTTTTCTGGTATTATCCAGTACAAATATTTTATAAAAATCAGTTTTCCCAAGTATACAGAAAGTGGGTTTTGGTTTCATATGCCAACCTAGTGGCAAAACAGTAAATTAAATACTACAAAAATTATACTAAATTAGCTAACTTAACAAAGTATCTAAAAACTATTTTTCCATAATTTTAGCAATACTTTAAGTATTTTTAGAAAATCAAAAACAGCAATGCACACAATAATTAATTATCTGCGTATTTTGTCCATGTATATAATTTGAACCAAAGTTCAAATACAGGACCCAAGGCCATGAATCAAGTCCAATATGACTTGTACAGGTCTTGAATGTGTGAAAACACATTTGAGCCCAAATACCCATGCTAGGCTTGGACACCAAATGGTTGCAGTAATTTAAATACAATAAAAATACAGTTTGGTAATAGTTAAAATGAATATATTATTTTAATAAGGTAAAGTTATGCATAGTGAAATATGCATACATATTTTAAAAGTACATATATAACGTAGAAAAATACTTAATTTATAAAGTATATATATAGATATATATTATTATATATATATATATATATATATATATATATAATATATATATATATAGATAGATATATATAAGAAACACTTATAATATAGTGTATATATATATATAATATATATACATAGGAAAATGTATATATAAACATATATATAAAATTTACTAACTATAAAATATATACATATATATTAAATACTGTTAATAAAAACAGTATATACATATACATATATTAATATATATACATATATATATATATAAATACAAAACAGAAAAGAAAAGAAAAAGAAAAAAAAGAAAAAGAAAAACAAACAGAAACAGAAAGGGGGGCTCGAACTCGAGCTGCAGGGGGGAGGAAGTTTAATTGGGTCGGGCTGGCCAGGGGGTCAGCCCGAGCTCAGTGTTATGGTTAGAGGTTAGGTTAGTTTTATTAGGTTAGAATTAAATAACATGAAAAAATAATAAAACTCGACCCTGTGTCGGACAGTTTGGGACACAGAGTCAGTGTGTCCGTGCTATGCACGACACGCACGAGCGTCCATCTACGAGTCCGAGTATGGGACGAGGGTCCCCGTGTCCTGGCGAACCACATACGTGGGTTCGAGACACGTACGACACGGTTTGAGTCTGCTACTCACGTGTCCGATTTGGGGAGGGGGTTTCGAACGAGCTGGACGGCGGTGGAGGCGTCGGCGTCGCGGCGCTTCGGTGGCGCTGGGCGCGTCTCGTCAAGGCGAACGTAGGGGTGGTGGTGGTTTGCTGTGAGGGTTTGTGTAGGGGTGGGGGTGGTGATCGTCGGAGTTAGGGTTCCGACGGGAAAGAGTGGGGAAGAAGGGGAGTTTACGGTGGTCGTGGTGGTCGATTAGGGTTAGGGTTGAGTCTGGGGAGAGGAGGGGAGTTTAAATAGGGGTTCAAGGTCGGTCGGGGAGCTGTGTGCTGGCCAGAAATGGCGGGGGCAGTCGCCGGTCAGCCGTCGGTCGTCGGGCAGGGGGTAGGTTTAGGATTTGCAAAACAAACCCTAGAGTTTAGAAAATTGCATAAAGGTCCCCGCAGTGTTTATGTGCAAAAGAAATTTGCACATAACAATTGGGAAATTGCAAACCAATATATTAACAAATCTAATAATTATAAAACAGTATTAAAACAATTCTAATAATTGCAAATTGATATTAAAACATTTAAATAAATTACAAATTAATATTTTTGTATTTTAAACTCATTTAAAATCATTTAAAAATTCTAGAAAAATTCCTAAAAATTCCTAATAATTATTTAAGGCTATAATTAACATTAAAAATTAATTAGCACTAATTAAAAATGAATTTGAAAATCAGGGGCTTACACATAATAGCAAGCCGTAGGAGTTGATTGGCCGTTCAAGATGATTTGTTTGTGCACTGTACTCTGTACCTAACTGGGATGATCAGAATGTCAGGACATGACGGGCCAACTTCGTCCTTATTTGGTTGGGAGGTTGGTTCGAAGTGTCTTGATGTGATGTGAGTTCTAGTAGCAAGCAGAGATCTATTATTATATTCTCTTACTTACTGGTTTTAGTTCTCATGTCGTGCTCCCTTGTGGTACTTGCTATTAGAGGTCTAACCTCTCTGGTTTTGCATGGCCAGATTTAGAGCCAGTTCCCGAGGACTCAGCGTACTTCCACCTCCAGGATGGTCAATACTAGAGGAATGATCGCAGGAGGCCTCGAGTGGGTTCCTTAACTTCACCACTCGTTTTGTTATCTACTTTATACCTTGCCGTTTGGCACCGACATGTTAGTCGGATTGTCTTGTACTTACTTTTGCATAATTATAATTAAGTCAGACTGCAGCTGATAACAATTGCGTATACTTACTACATCATCTGGCTGTATTTTGTAAAGCCAGATCTCAAGAACATTTTGACTGAGCGTTTGGGACGCCTTACTGCTTTACCTTACATGTTCTATATTTCTGTTTCTTGTTTGAATGATTGAGACAATAGATGTGAAATGACCATAGTAAGACTTTTATGTAGTATGCACCCCCTCGTCTGGTTAGACAGCATTGATCGTATTATACGGTATTCATCTACCCGTAATACGTAGCTGGCTGAGTCATTCCTCCGCTCTCCAGTATTCTAGTTCTGGGGCGTGACAAACCTCCTTTGTATTTATTGACTCCGGAATTTTACAATAGATAAAAATATAATAATCGGGTACGCCGACCCCTTCGGTGGAGCAACTCTCAACACCGGACCACGCAATTAATATTTGGGTACGCCGACCCCTTCGGTGGAGCAACTCTCAACACCGGTACCACGCAATATATAAATCCCAGGTACGCCGACCCCTTTGGTGGAGCAACTCTCAACATCGGAACCCACGCAATTAAAAGTACTGATATAAACAATAAAATTAGAGCTTCCAATGACGAAATTTCTTACCAAAGTGTATTACCGTAGCTATTTTGCAAATGCTCCATTTTTGTTTAAGAAAAACTAATCTTCAGTTAGTAAGAAATTTATAATATAAACATCATATGAAGTTAGTTAATCCATAATCAAGAAAAATCACACATATTGGAATATATATACATTTATAAAAAATATCACATACGTAATATATTGGTCACCACCTTACTCTAGGATCAAATTTCTTCAAGTTCTAACTCTAACATAGTGGTTATGTCATTGTGATACATAATTATCCAAGATTTGGATTTCAAAAATAGTCTAAATTGTTGGAAGAGTTTCTACCAGAAATTTGATTCCTAAAATACTTTGGGCCAAGAGTCTAATTTGGACCGATACAGTTACTTTGGGTATCCTTCTATTGATATCTTTAGAGTTGTATTTCATGACCTCTCGCAAAAGGATAAATGTTATAGTTACTTCTAGATCAAGATTCAAAAATCTATTCCAAGTTAAGGTATTGGAGTCCGATAATCCGAAATCATATCTTTAGGTTGCCTATGCATCCGAAGTATGAATTCATATTTAGATGACCTAGAAATAGCTTAATAGTATCTAATTAAGTCTGATTTTAATTCCAGACAGCAGGTGTAAATTAGTTCTTGATGATAACTTAGTATACCAAATTTTCTATGAAGCCAGACTAGATTGACAAATTCTAATGTACTTACCGTATAAGTCAATACACTATATTCATAAACATATATACTTCTATATAATTATACATATATTTCCATATATCAAGTCCTAAGAAAGGTCCATTTAGGACACGTTGTCGAATTTACAATAGGTCCACGATACTGTGTCCGACACAGCACAATCATTTACAAACCTACATTTCCAAGACTTTACATATATTTGTCACATATATTCATAAATAAATTCATACATATATTATAAAAAGTTGGTCACAACCTACACCCAATTACAATCTACAACATTGTATCGTTATCCACGTGTGTCGACATATCCATATCGTGTCCTAGTTTCACGTTGGTGTCGTACTATAGTATATATACAACGTCGGTGTCGTACTATAGTATATATACAAAATTCAGAAATCAACTATATTTTAAACATGATATCTACTCTCTCTAATTTATCAAATTAATATTAAAAATTCGAGAAATTGATGGAAATAAAGGGAGGGCTTGCCTTGGAGAAATGACTTGGGTTTGAAATTGGGGATTAGGGCTTACTTTTCTCCAATTTCTCCTTCTTCTTTGTTCCATCTTCATCTTCTTCCAATCCTTATTTTTTTAATAAGGGGGTTAGGGTTTATTTGATGATGGTGGTGAGGATGGAAATGAAGATGATGGTGGTGTGGATGGTGGAGGTGACGGTGAGGGCGGCGGCCATGAGGGAGGCCGCCGGCGGTGGAGGGCCAGCCGGCCGCCATCGCGGGCGTGAGTGAGGAGTGGGGAGAGGGAGTGAGAGAGATGGAGAAAATGAGGAGGAGAGTGAGAGGGATGGAGAGGAGAGAGGAAGCAAAGAGAGAGGGGAGAATGGAACCGAGAGAGTGAGGGATAGAGTGCCGAGAGAGGAAGAGAAGAGAGAGAGAGAAAACTGAGAGAGTGAGGGGAGGGGTGGTCGGGTGATGGGGCTGCCCCTCTCTTTCTCTAAATATATTTAGTTTTTTTTCCTTTTCCTTTTCTTTTTTTAACAACTAATTTAAATTCATGCATGATGACCATGTATTCATGTAAAATTACTTAATTACCCATGATGTTCATGTAAGGTGACAAGTGGGGATTGAGGTGTCATGGTAAATTTGTAATTTGCAATATTTACAAGGACTTATGCATAAAAATTTTATTTTAGAAAAAAAAATGGGTTTAATTGAAAATAAGATAATGATAATAAAATTAAATAATAAATAAATAATAATATAATAATAAATTTTTAATATAATTATAGAGAAATAGACAATAAACATAATATTTTATTAGGTGGCTGTTACAAACTGTGTAAGAATACGAGGGGTAAACTGCATATAAACCCTCCTTAGATTTGCCTCGTTAGCAAAATAAGACCCGTTAGAAAACTAATACAATTGACCCTCTTTAGATTCCCCGTGTCAGCAAAAAAGTCGCTACTGTCTATTGGCCGTTAGAAATGGCTGTTAACGACTTTAAAAAATAAAAAAACTACCCAAAATATCCCCCTCCTTTCCTACCAGCCATCCCCCCTCCTTCCTTCGTCGGTCGGCCCTATGACCCCCACTTTCTTCTCTGTCGGCTAGCTCTCCTCAACCAGCCTCCCTCCTCTCTCCGCTGGCCGGCACCGTCGACCCGCCCCTCCTCCTCCGTTGGCCGGCCCCCTTTGCCGGCCGACCCCCCTTGACCCTCCCTACCTCTCCCTTCGTTGGCCGGCCACCCTCTGTCACGACCCGCACCCTGATTAGGTGCACGAGAACGTGGGTACGTCCAGCCTACGCCGCAGTGTCGACGGTAGTAGAACGTTGTATAGGTCATCTATAACATCTAACATCTAACATCTAACAATAAGATATATAAATCTGTCATCTCCGCACGGAGGTATAACATAACATCTCAACCCTATATCTCAAACACGAGTCTAGGAAAGATAGAGCATGATAGGAATCAGATAAAAGAAAGGAACTGAATATAAATAGAGTTATCACACCACACAAAGTAGATGTCCAACACCAATAAGTACAAACCTGAAATATAACTAAGTTACAACTAACAATCGGAACAATCCGATACAAAATGAAAACTATAAATACTAGACTAGACTAGGCACCCTCTACTGAGCTAGGCTCCTCAGGCTCCTGAAGGTCACCCTCATGTGTCCCATAGAAGGTAGGACAGTCCCATCATCTGTAATATTTTCAACAGGTCCAGTCAGGACAGGAACGAGCACAATACATCTCACGTAGTTCATATCATGTTGGAAAATATAAAGCATGCATAGAGTAAGATACATGGACTGTAAAGAATATATTAAAAACGAGAGAGATTTGATAACTAGAAATATCTATATATGATAAGTAAAAACTGTAGGTAACCTGTGATTTAGAGCATGATATGGTTATATAACGGGTTAGGACATATACAAGATTTCACAAGATTTGCACAAGATGGAATTTTGATCACAAACCATTTTCCTACTCACCCTCCCCAATCAATACACAAGGATCCAGTCAAGTTACGTTACCTTGCACAAGAGATTTTTATCATGTTTGCTCACGTGACCATGAGAGTACAAGATTGCACAAGAGTATACATGAAAGCGGTGTACATAAAATACAAGATGTTCGTGAAAAGCACATGACAAACTATATTGATGCACCCCGAGGGGATAACATCGCATGACAAGATCCATATAGTACCAATCCGTGATAATAACGTGACAGCATCATGTAAAGTAATCTAGAGCAAGAATATAAATCCTAACAAGTATGAAAAGATCAAAGAATGTACTCGCCTGTCACCCTGTATGACTGATATGAATAGATGTCCGAACTGGTGTCACATAGTCCTCTTTAGAGTAAAACAGGTCACAATATATCCACAATGGTAAAATTAGAGTATACAATGCATATACATGATTCTAGGTCAATCTGGTCAAAGTCAACTCTTGGTCAACTCTAAAAGTCAAACTAGGTCAAACTAGTGAAAGTTAGGTTAACCAATGTCAAACTAGTTAAGGTTAGTAAATCTAGGTCAAACTTAGACTAACTAAGGTTTTGGTCAACATAGACTAGTCACAAGGTCATTAGGCTAAGGGTCAACCATTAACAATCTAAGTCAACTCCATAGGGCTAACCCAAATCATGACACAACTCCTAATTATCCCACTTAACCCCATACATATCTTCATCTATATAGGATTACCCTCATAATCTATATGGTTAACCTAATCATCTAGTTAGGATTTAGTCAAACTTAGTCAAATAGTCCTTCTATGTTCATCTAAGCATTTCTAGGTCAATTAGGTCAAGGTTTGACCATAGTTGACTTGGGTCAACAATGGTCAACAGGCTACCTAGGTCAACATTCAAGAGCA